>JBBMEG010000004.1:918450-933008 GCA_037832605.1 Cyclanthera cordifolia
TACTCACATAAGTTGTTTAAATGTGGAATTGTAGACTGATTATTTTGAATGATTATAAATGAGAGTCTTTTTGAGTGATTATAAATTTAAGTTTAAGTAATAACTCATTTTGATGTTAGTTTTAGTGTAGATATATGGTTTGTGAGGATAGTTTTTGTAGAATGATTGCAGATAATAATTGCAGTTAATCATTTATGTTGGATCGGTATGGCAACCCTATAGCGGGGTGAATATGGTTTAAAAAAAATATTTTCTTGAAAAACTTTAATTAATATAAATATCAAAAAATTTGCAAATAAATAAAAAATAACAATAATACAACAAAACAGATAAAGATGATGTAAAACAATTATACTTACATAATAAATATTGAGCTCGATTCATGTATCAATTTGGAGATGGACACGGCATGGGACACCAAGTAACAAAAGATAGAGTGATGGCTTTACTCGTTGAGCCTATTTCCATTAATTCATATGATGAATAATAACAACTTAATGAATATTTAAGTAAGACCTAAATCGCATAATATTTTGTTGATAGAACGATGACAACAAACCTTACATAGAGAATATTACGAAAACTCGAATTACTGATCGAATAAATGTTATTGCATCATACTAGTACCGGCTAAACTATGTTAGGTTTGATGTCTGCTTCTATTTTAGTTTTATTTATAGTCTAAGTATTGATTATATACACTAGACCATCTTGACTATATACACTAGACCATGACATAGTTTTGTTCTCTATTTTGGAAGTTGCGATATATATAAAAGTTAATTTTTATTTTTTGAAATAATATAGGTTAAAACTAAAATTAGTGAAAAAAAAAAAATTTGTGTAAAAAAAAAAAAAAATTGAATTTCTTTGTTTATACAATAACACTTGGAAACAATTTTTTTATTCAACAATTAAAAAAAAAAAGAAAAAAAAAAAAGAAACATCAAAGCTTTCTTTCATGCATTTTAAGTATTACTAGTCCATCTTTGAGTTATGATATCGATATAGCTTATAATATTATTTTAATATAAATATTTCACATCGATCTTAAACGAAAATATTTCTAAAGTTATGTTATAAATTAAATATTTGTCCAAATATTTCAAATAATAATTAAAAAAATAAAAATAAAACAAATCTCATTCGGCCCAAATTTGGACCATACGTGATTCCTCTTCGCAATTTGACATGGAAACTAAACATTTCGAAGCTTCAGTAGCTGAACTCATCGGCGGTGCCTGAGAATGTCACTCGGCGGTGAGAAGTGCTTGCGGCTTTGCCGTCTTGTCGATCATTGTCTTCGTCCTTTTACAGTTAGGTTTTCCCGTGCTGCTATTTCTTTCTCATCAATCGTTTCAAGTTTTCTGTGATTATTGTTGAAGATTTCATGTTACTCATTTTTGGTGAATAGAAAGATGGGATGATCTTGGAGAGCAAAGAGAAGGAGAAGGAACTTCTTATTGCGCTTTCAAATGTTTGCTTCGCTCATATGACTCTGTTCTTGCCTTTCGATTTCGAAATCCTCAGTTTTCTATGTAAGTTTGCTGTCTCATTTCGTTGACTGAGCATTCTCATTCATTAGGTTTTTACTGAAGTTCAGCGCTGGGTTCAAGAAATTGATGGCGACTCTGATAGTGTTAGTCTTTCTTTCTCTCACACATATACATATGAATTGTTTAGTTACAAGTTCAAATTCTTCATTGATTTATTTTCAATCAGGAAGCGATTCAAGTGTTGGTTTCTCACGAGAATAGCTGTGATGAGTGGGATCAAGTTTTTGAGAGCCACCATTGTATGACGAAGATTATTTCTGAGTTGGTAATTTTCTACTCTATAAATGGCCACCTAAGTCGGAGTTTATCTTCTATGGGCTTCGATTAGGCGATATTTCTTGTGAGAATAATTGAATAAAACCTAGTCTGATATTTTATTTCTCAAATTTATAAGTTAATTGAATTCATTAGTCCTTTCAAATTTGATCTTCACTTCAGATATATGAAGTTTACATCATTTTTCTTACCTGCAGGTACTTTTATTAGATTCTGGAAATCAGTATGTCAAACATCTTGTGGGCAATGTACTAACAGCAATCTCAAAATTTGTATTACTCACTGTATGTTACTTCATTTGTGCTTGAAGTTTTAGAGTATCCCATAAATTTTATGTTAAAATTTCTACTCATTCATTTACATTATGCAGGAATGCAATTGGCATGAATTAGTTCACTCATTATGTTTTTGCATGGAATTGCTGCTTGCCAGAACCATATCTTCTTCTCCACCTTCAATTACTGGGTCTGAAAATTTAGACTGTTATTTATCAACCTTGAGCAGTATCTTACTACCTAAGCTGAAAAATGACAATTTCTCCACAGTTGCTGGCATTCTTCGAGTTTTGCGAAATACTTCGAAATTCTTGAAGCATGAGCAGAGTGATTTTGTTGGAGTATTCTTTGATTCTGTTAATTCTTTTCTTTCAAGGATTCCTTGGAATTTATTGGGTAAGATTCTCACGGAGAAAAATTATAACATTGTAGAGGACCAGACTGATGATGACTCGAGTTATAGTAATTTGCATCAGAGGCAAGGATTACAATTTCTTTTCCTGGGAAGTTTTGTTCAATTTCTCTGTTCCTTGGCTGAGCCAATTGATTTTGAGGAAGCTTCCTGTGGTTCATTTAAGACTCACCCCCTACACAGTACAATCATCAACCTGGTTCCTAACATTTTTGACTGGTGCATTAACAACCAAGTTGATAACTTCGATAGGTCCTTGTCCCGATATTTCAGTCATAAGTTGCTGGTATAAATCTTTCCTTTTACACTCTTTCCCCAGAATATTACATTGAACTAGCCTTCTTGAGATAAGTTGAAATACAATGGGAATTGCATTCACTTTAAGTTTGATTCTCCAACTTTGATTCTCATTGCTGGCAATTGCATTTACTTTAAGGCAATATGTGTCTTGCCTGGAACAAATGTTTTATACAAGTTTTGACACAACATTTTTATTATAATTCTAAGTTTTCTTAATAATTTTCATTTCTTTCTCTGGGTTCTTAA
The DNA here is from genome assembly GCA_037832605.1 of Cyclanthera cordifolia. Taxonomy (NCBI): domain Eukaryota; kingdom Viridiplantae; phylum Streptophyta; class Magnoliopsida; order Cucurbitales; family Cucurbitaceae; genus Cyclanthera; species Cyclanthera cordifolia. Next base: position 921,516 of record JBBMEG010000004.1, read on the forward strand.
ACCTTAATCTAGTTAAATCTACACCTTTTAATTAACTTTTGTATTTGGTTTAGTATTCTCCAATATTTTGTGCTAAATGAATTTAAATTTGACCAAGTATTGAAAGATTGATTTGATTTCAATTTCAACGTAAGATAGTGTGCTGTATTTGTCTCCATACCATTTATTCCATTGTGAATTTGTGATATTGCATAACTACTTTGTTTCTGCTTCGACATTCTTGGGTTTTTTGGAAGTGTACTTTATCAAGTGTCTGAGTAGAATATTTATCTAAAGAGTAATGAAAAGGTGCAATCCAACCTATTAAATACCATTCAGATGATAAGCAGCATTTCACTGTTTTCATTCTGAAAGGTGGAAGCTAAAGCGAAAAATAAATCTGACTGTTTGAGTATTTGTGATTGGTTTTTGATCTTAGTACAGTCTTTTCTTTATACGAATATATTTAGATAAGGAAAGGATCTGTGGCTTCTATTATTTTCTTATTCCCTTCTTAGAAAGCAATTCTTGGCCTTCTAGTAATGATTTTGATGAAATCTCTCTGTTTCCCCTCTACTCCCCAACTCGTCTTATATATATTAGTTATATTTTTTGGTGCTGAATGCATCTTGGTAATTTGAATACATCCGCTGAAATCATATGAAATCTCACCCCAGTATATTGAATTGAAAATCTTGAATTTTCACAAATTGCTGATGTTATGCTGCTGTTGAGTGATACAAGATATATAATTCTTAGCCGTTTCACTAAGTTTATGAATTCTTCATTTTCCAGATATTAATGATCAGGCTTGGTTTTCATTGCCAACTTCAGTGTTCCACTCTTCTTCTATGGTTGCAACTTTGCAGAAATCGTTTCCAAAATCTCTTGTTTCTTTCAACGCTTGAGCCGGAGTCTGCCTCGGATGCTTCCCTTGAAGATTCTCCATTGATTATGAGCTATTTTGGTGAAAAACGCAGTCTATGTTCCTTGCATCTGCAAAGACTAGCTATTTTTCTTTTCCTCAGGTGTTCCTTAAGCTTTATATGTAAACAACCTACTGAAACCTGTGATGTATCCATTGGTCTAAAATCTCAGTCGATCTGCACTACAAATTTGGAAAGTAAATGTGATGACTGTAGTTGTGGCAAGAAAGGTATACTGGAGCTATATAATTGGCTTCAGGAGAACCTTCCAGCGAATATTTTTCTGGATACTAAAATGTATGCAAAAAACTGCATCAAGTTTGCTTCATCATTTCTAAAGCTGTATATTCACGAGGTTTGTAAATTTTCTTCCATGTCAAATAAGGCTTATATAGGAACTTTATGTGTTCTATCATCTACTTTATGAATGTACATTTTTCCTTGCATTGTTTCCATTCAATATGTTTTTATGGTGCAACCCGTGCAAGTGCTTTGAAACACTCATAAGATGTTAGATTAATGTTTTAAGATCTATTAAGCTAGAGTTACAGTAGTGTTATAGTTTCCCCATGGGTTCATCCCATGGAGTTTTCTCTAATAAAGAGGTTTTGCTTTGTTCTTTAAGATTCTACCTTGATTTTTATTTTATTATCATTATTATTATTTTTTATTATGAAAATTCCGATTTTTATTGTGAATAAAATGAAAGAATATACTCACATACAAAAGAAAGTTCACAAAAAAGGAAAGAGACCCGCACCTACAAAAACAATCTCCAATCCAACTAAATCTAGGCTAAAGAATAATTACAAAAAAACTTTGTCACCCAGACCCGAGACCCAAAGAGAAATATTGAATCTAATAAGGACTAAATGTCATGTGAGTTATATTCTTCCTTCCAAAGATTCAGTGGTTTCTCTTCCCTCAGAGACTCCACACAATAGCACAAACTCCAGTCTGCCAAAGAAACTTGCTTAATTGATCTTAGTCGTAGTATTAATGGGATTTGAAATTAGTCTCTCTCTAAATGGTGTTGATGATTTGGGGGAATGCAATAGTTAGTGATAATGAGATTTGGAATTAGTCTTAGTATCAACAATCCGGCTTTTATGACAGATTAACAAAGGGTGACTCGTGCATGCTAAGTCAAAGACTTAATTCTCCAGAACACATGGCTTAAAAAAAGAAAACAAAATGCCGTTTTTCATTTATGATGGTAAAAGTCGTGATCCCATCTAAAATAAATTAAAACAAACCTAAAGGAAAATTTAACGACTTTCAAGAATTGTTTCCATTAAAAAAATGAATTCCAAGGCTAACCCTTGAAAATATAAACAAAACATTTCAAATGATCTAATAATTTAATTATCTTGAACTCTAGGATGATTTATTATTTAAAGTGCTGTTGCAACTTCTCCCCTTGTCTTCACATAGACAGCCGTGGTTAGTAATAATCAGTTCGTTCTTACATATTTTGATTTTCTACTGCATGCAATATGTTTAAGGAAGGATCATTAATTGTGTTCAGGTCTTGTGAAGGACTATCCCTGGATGTGAAGGAAGTTTTACTTCATGTTTCGAACATTTTTGATCCTCTAAATATGTTCCATCTTTTTCTTAAGGAGGCAAGTAACATTTCAGATAACCCCACCCAATTTTCAATTCCCTCGTTATTTTGTTGGCTTCGATACACTTATATTTTTCTTCCTGAAATTGTAGAAATTGTTTGACTATTGTCTTTTATGTGCAGTTAAACTATGATCATGAAATGCTCATAGATTATCTCATCTCGAAAGATGCAGGAACATTTTGTTTGGAATATCTCTTGAGGTATGTCTGTTTTTTCCAAAAATTAATAATAGCTTCCTTGGTGTGCCCTACTGCTTTGTCAACATTTTAAAACTGTATTCAGAAGCACAGTTGTCATCTAACTAGATGTGAATTAAAAAAAAATTACACGTCCTCTAATAACCGCTAGATCCATTGTCAAGGTATTATTATAATTTCTTTTGCATACATCCTACAGTGTAAGATTCTTAGTCTCATTATGGCGGCCTCCTTGAAACACTTTTTTTTTTCTAGATGCCTGCATATAATAAATGATTCTACGTATGCACCAGTTGATTCAGTAACTGAATGGGATATCACAACTCACTCTGCATGCAAGAGAAGAAGAGTTTTGCTGAATAGCTCAAATACTTCAGAAGATCTATTGGCAAGTTCACCCAATCACAGCCATGAAAATCTTCCATCTTTTGAGGACACCAAAAGTTATGATTATGGCTACAAGCCTTGCAGATTTGGGGTAACAGACTTCAGGAAAGCTAAATATTGTCTGCAGTCGTTAAAAAGATCCTTGGAAAATCTTCGTAGAGAGAATCTCTTTCCATACAATCCAGAAGTACTTATAAAACGGTATGCAATGTCTGCACAATGCAAGCTCTGGTTTTAATATTTTATCAAAAAAGTCCTGTTTGTGTGAGTGACTAATATCATTTCATTTAATATGTCTTGGAAACTTCTCAATACTGTCTAAAATTATGAGGAGTTTTGACAAGTTTATAAGAAATTTACGCGAAAAATTAATTTAGGTGTGGTTACTTACTTGGTGTCTAGAAAGAATCTTGTTCATGCAGGTTGGACCAGTCTTCCTTAACATGACGACTAAAATATCTTTTCATATTTAGACTTGAGGTTTTGGCAAGACTTCTGTCCAACCATTAACCAATTAGCATTTTTTTGGCCTAGTGGGTACAAACACTTTTAGATTAAAAAATATGTTGATTTCTCCTCTTTTTAAACATATTTGTACGAGTCTTCAGAATTGGGTTGGCCAGAGTACTCTTTCAAATGGAACTTGGACCTATAAAGGAATAAGAAATTTTTTGGAATTTAAGAAAAGAAACATTAGTTTTGTTAGGAAGAATGAGGAATTTGGACGATCTAAATTTGGGTGGTGAAGAACTGAACCAGAAAAAGCTCATCTTGAAATTTAGGTCAAATGTCGGTCAGTTGGTGCCAATTATGGGTACAAACAGATATCAACCTATTGTTTTCACTACGCAGTCCGGCTCAGTTTTAAGTTGACTGAAATCAATTGAAGTCATATAATTATATATTCTTTTACTGTGCAGTTTGACAAAATTTCTGGAGCTCCCCCTGGAGTAATTAAGAGATTTTCAGCCCCATGCAGATGTCCTCATCTTAAGTTAGGTTTTCCATGTACATTGAAGTTTGGAGGTGCTTTCCAGACCGTACCATGGCTCATTCAAAGTCATCAATTGAGGTAGAGTTGTCCGAGTAGGCATTAAATTTAAAATTTTCAATTTTTATTGGTCGCACTTATAGATTACTCATTAGCTTGTTTATTTATTATGATCATCCTCATAGACTTCATGTGAAACCCCCAATATAGACTACTCAGTAGCTTTTTTTTTTAGGAACCATCATGAATTAGCCTAATAGTCAAAGAGGACAGGAATTCAATCCATGATAATTATTGACGTGGAAAATATTGTTTACGAATTTTATTGACATCCAAATGTCGTAGGATAAAATAGTATCTCTCGTGAGAATAGTTCAAGTGCACATAAGCTGATGCAGACACTCACGAACATTAAAAAGAAAAGTAGCTAGTTTATTATGAGCTATGGGTGAATTCTCCCACTTAGGTTCAACTAATAGGTAAAGTGGGTATGTGTTAGTTGGCTTGGCTCAACATTCATTGATGTCAATAAATTATGACTCGACTTGTTAATCAATGTATAGCTCAAGTGATATGATATATGATCAGACGATCGAGAGGGTTCAAATCTTCGTACCCTCAAAATGTTGTTGAATTTTTTTTTTTATTCAACCGAGCCGTTCATTAATGTTGTTGAATGCTTAATACAAACTCTCGTCTAACTTAGATATCAATGTGTGTTGGGCTAACACTTCGCAATAGTGCATAATATCCCCTTGTTAGACGAACATACACAGTATCTAATAGAAACATTATGATAAAAACAAAGCTCTTATTAGAGATTTTCAAGAGTAAACAAATAAGATTTAAGAAAAATAACAGATAATTAACTACTTAAGCAAGTGAAAGGAATTGCTTAAAGATTTATTACAAACTTAGAAACCTCTAGCATGCATCACCTTCTTCTTTTTCATTCTTAACTAAATCTTAACAGTCACACTCTCGTAACTGACAATTAAATTAAAACCCTAATTAAAGAGGAATGAAATGAATAATAACAATTCTTCTTCTTCTTAATTTGTTGTTGATTTTAAAACTTGGATGCCTTGCCACACTTGAGAGCATTGGGTGGAATGTCAGTCTCAGTAAATAGACTCTTTTCATCATTCCATACTTTGAAATACAATTGCTGACCCAAATAGTTTCTCCACCATATTGTAGACCTCAAATTCCACATCCCTTTGTTGTCTAATGACACCAATATTGCAGTCCAAGACTTTGGATATACCTGCTCAAGTATACACCGTATTTTAATCTTTTATTTATTTATTTATTTTTGATAATTTTACAGCAGTCTATTATGGTTGCATTTAGGAAGATAAGTAATCAAAGATCTGGAATGAAAGTTAAAGAAGGAACACTCTTCTTTTCATTTCAGTGAATGTTAGGGCCAGCTTACGCTCGTTGGACAATAGTCTTACAACTTACATTTATTTGCCAAACAAACCTATAGAATATTAATTCTCAGGTAGGTGATCATAGGTTGAACTAATTTTTTCTTAGTATTCTATGATTTATGATGTCTTATTGATCACTAAGCCAATCTTAGGATAAGAATGTCTAGGTAAGTGTAAGCTAGTTGGACTAATCTCATAGGGCAACTATTGACCTTATTACAATTTGTTTGCTCAGCAAAGTTGTAAGAAATTAATTTCTTGATAGGTAATCATTATAGGTTTAACTGATTTTTTCTTAGTATTCTATGATTTATGAGGCTTTATTGATGACTATGCGAATCCATACAGTGAGTTTATAGAAGAAATGCTATATAGGATGTATACAAAGCTATAATTACCTGGACAGTGTGTCTTGATATACCATCCACTAAGTTATAGCGTTTTCTCATGTCATTTGTCCAAATGCCATTACCGTAGCTAGAAATATAAACATAGAAGACGAATATGTTGTTTGTTAGTAAATTGTACATAACAAAATCGACAGAGATCAAAGCTAGTAATGCATACCCAACAACGTAGAAACTGGTTCCATCAAAATGCCAAGCTTGAACAGTATTTTCGTTGTTTTGGAAGATAATCTCCACAAAATCATGGAGAGTGATGTTCACAACAGAGACACCGAGCATTGCAGGTCGAGAAGTTGGCGTATCAGTGAACGTCTTGATATCAAAGATGCCGGGGATTTGGAACCAATCAGCCAACTTTAATGGCGTCGGTGGATCAACATAAGAGACGTTGTTAACTGCAGCACGAAGAGCTCCTTTTATCTTTGTCAATGAATTTTGCAATATCAGTCTTCTCACCACTGTTATGTTTCCATAATGGAATGATCCTTGTGGGTTTGGCCTTGCTGCATTTGCTGTCAGATTTAGCCTGTTCAATTCCAAACATGTGCTGCTATTAAGGTATGGTATTCATGAATTTTTTTTTTTTTTTTTTTTGTGTTCTTCCAGATCATGCATATCTTGACTAGTTTCTTATTAAAATTTATAGAAAATTATTCTCTTAATAGGAGATCAACATGAATTGAACACATAGGGATGTTGAGATTGAGTATTTAGGAGAATTTACTAAATATTTCTTATAAACACTACATTCATACAAGTTTTTAACTGTAATGATTACTTCTAAATACTTAAAATAATTTTTCCTTCTAAATACTCTAAAAAATTACATCAAAACAAATTTTTTTACTGCAATCATTACTTATCATTATTTCTAAATATTCAAAATAAATCCTCATTCTAAACACTAATTTTAAATCTCTTAAACTATACATCTAAATAAGCTTTTGACTGCAATCATTACTTTTAAATACTCAAAATAAATCTTCATTCTAAATGTAAACTCTAAAATTACATCTAACAAATTTTTTACTGCAATCATTACTTCTAAATACTCAAAATAAATCTTCAATCTAAATGTAAACTCTAAATACTCTTAAAAACTACATCCAACAAGTTTTTTACTGCAATCATTGCTTCTAAATATTCAAAATAAATCTTCAATCCAAATGTGAACTCTTAATACTCTTAAAAACTACATCCAACAACTTTATAACTACAATCATTACTTCTAAATATTCAAAATAAATCATCATTCTTAATATTAATTCTAAATATTCTTAAAATTTCAATACAAACATCCCTAACCTTTTAGATCTCTAATGCTCTCTTTAATCATGAGGCCTACTTATAATGGTGTTCATGAATTTGTTTTTGTACATTTTTTAAATAAGCAAAAAATCACAAATCATATAAAAGAAAAAAAAGAAAAAAAAAAAGAGAGAAAGAGAAGAAGAACAATGTTTACTTTGATTGTAATTACTCGATTTAAAGATAGATTGATTATCACATGAAAAATGGAAGATAAGGGCCAAAGATACTATCCTTTAAGTCATTAATTAATCTGTAATTTTTCTAAAACAAACATGTTTCATTTGTAGTTAAGGTGGTAGGTCGATGTATACATCGTTTAAAACTTGAGGTCGTGTATCAAACCTGATAGTCCGAGCTTGTTTCATCGACCAATGAAGTTGATAGGTCGGTCCGATGGGCAAAGGGTTGGAAGGAGGAGTGTTAGAGCCTTCATATCTAAGTATCCCAGTGGTAGTGAGAATAGGCTTAGTGAAACGAGAAGATGCCACAAAGTAATAGCCCTTAGCCAAGTTCTTGAGTGACACCAAAACGGCGGCGGATTGGCCTGGATGAATGTCCAATGACTCATAAGTTTCTTGCACTGTGTGAGCTCCTTCAACCTCCACAAGAGTCATCAAATGCCCTTGAACTCTAAAGTTTATTGATGTTGCTATTCCAACATTTGATATCCTCAACTTGTATGTTAGCCCTACACAAAATAACACTCAATTTTCTTTAGATATAAAGTTTATAGATTATTAGATAACTTGGGGATCCCCTCAAAACTGATTATTAGATATAAAGTTTATATATATGTTGAAGACTCCTCGTCTTATTAATATGAGACAAATCTACAATGTGAGAATCTACGATATATACTCCCTGAAGATGGACGTCATATTGGGAAGACCATCTTGGATTATATTCGAATTTGTGAATTGAAATTACCCACTTGGCTTGCTCGTTTGGATCGAATTATAATTGTTAAGATCATCAATTACCCAATAACCCATAGAGCTATGATATCATATTAGATAGTGTGATATCCATCTCATAATCAATTGGTAGTGAAGAGAGTAGTCCACATATCATATATATATGTTGGAGACAAAGGTTACAAGTCGAGAATCGCCAACATATACCGAGATTAATTAGTGATACCATTTCTGAAGTTTAATATAAAGTATTATATATAATGAGTGAATGTTACCTTTTTTAAGAACGATGGTTGTGGTGTTCTTTCCATTGATAAGAATGCCATTAGGTAGAGGGAGTTGAATTCCCGTATCCAATTTCTTGCGTAATGTCTGTATAATATGACATAACAAAGTGGCTTTGATTTAACAAGTGTCAACTCTAATAGTAGTATTTGGCTATAATTTTATTCCAATGTAGTGTTTTAAGTTTATGTCTAAGTAAACCTTCGCAAACCTTCTATCCAAACATATCTTTAGAGAAGTAGCCGGAAGGTGTAAATATTTGAGGTCGGGAATTACCTTATGGTCGGTGTTGTACCAATCGCCGATGAGAAGGTCGACCTCGCCGCTCGGAATAGGGTAGGGAGTTGTTATGACAATCCGAGGTTGAATGACAAAGGCTCCAAAGCCACCGGCAGCCCTTTGGAAATTGATGGAAGGGAAATATGTGAAGGTTCCAATTTGATCTTTAACTTGAAATTTGTATGTCCAATTCGAGTTTGGAGGGATCGGACAATTAGTTCCTAGCACTCCATCTTGCCACGACGTTCTTCTTTGCTTGATTCCACTCCTAAATTTATAATCAACATTGTTATTCTACCATAATTACATTAATCTTGATAATTGCATAACAATTTGTACTACCATAAAAAAAAAGATACATATTAAATTGGAAAATTGTGGTCGATGTATTAGTTTTACTAAATAATTGCAAATGTAGTCAAATTTTAAAAGATTTGTATATATAGTCACTAATATTGTATAATAAATAATATATTATAAGAAAGTACGCAATGTACTCTTTAATACAATTACTACATTTTTTTTAATTTATTTGAAAGGGAATTATTCCAAATAGCAATTTTTCATTCATTTATTTTAATTATAGTATTAAAAAAAATCTACATAGTAGATTTTTATTCGTTTTTCAAAATTTTGCAATTTTACCACTCATTTATTTTAATTATAGCAAGCTGATTGAAAATTATTAGTGAGCTGATTGAAACCTATTTATAGCAGTTTATCAGTTAAACTACTGATTGAAAGCTATCAAAAGAACTACCGAATGAATGCTATCAGGTAAAGTTAAACTACTAATTGAAAACTATTAGTTAAATTGATTGAAACTATCAACTGAACTAAATAACAATATGACATTTTAATCATTTTAAATAAATGATTCATTTTTCTGTTATATAGGAAATATTTTCTGATTTTTGCTATATATGAATTTCTTTTTTAATATTTTTGACATACATAAAAATTCTTCATTTTTGAAAGTGATTATATTTATAAATATTTTTTTTAATTTGATTAGTTTGGTTAGTTTCCTATTTAATGCTCACTTAAATAATTTCAATAAATGTAATCACTTTTTGTTGTGTGTGATTAATAATAATTTATAAATAATAAAGTTGCAAGGACTAACCATGTAAAAAGGAAAGGCTCGTCGAGCTTGTTAAAAACATTTACAATGATGTTGTCATTGGTCTGACACTCGATTTTTGGGGCAGGAAATTGCCCGTTCACAAGAATTACCTGCACAATAGTCATAATATTACATGTTATGAGGTTTTATAAATTCAAAATAAATTTTGATTTTTTTTTTTTTTTTTTTTTTGAATTTATTATGAAAAATAATAAAAGTTTTGTTTTTTTTTCTCAAAGTTTTAAACTTGATTTGAAATATTAATCGTGAATCACAATGCAAATCAAGCAAGGTTAAATTATTATTTGAGTCTCAATAGTTTGATATTGTTTTTTATTTAAGAAAAATTATTTCACATGCCAATTTTTCATTCATTTATTCTAATTATAACACTCTCTTCCTACTTCATTTGTTTTTCAAAAATTTCAATTTTACTCATCTTTTCAGTAAATTAACTGAAGAATGTTAGAGAGTTGATTGAATATATCAGCAAACTGATTGAGTCGATTAGTTGAACTATTGATTGAAGGTTATTTGTTGAACCGGTTGAAGCTATCAGTTAAACTCATTAAGATGAGTATATTTTGGTCATTTTATAAAAATACAATTTATTATTTTATTTTATTTTTTTTCTATGTAGGAAATATTTTCATATATTTTGTTATACATGAAATTTTTTGTTTTTGTTATACTTGAAAATTCTTGTTTATTTAATCTCTATGATCGTAAAACTTTGTTATAATCCTAAAGTTTCTCTCAAAATTTACGTCGTTGTCACATCAAAAATATGAATCGTGTGCTTCTAGTGAACAAAAAATGAGTTCAAAATGAAAGATTTAAAGTTGTTAAAAGACTTGCGTAAATTAATAATGAAACACAATTCATTCATTCTTTATGTTAAAAACTACCCTAATCTTAGTGAATATTCCTTGTCCTTAACAATTCTTTCGTTCATTAGGTTAAAAATTAGATAATGAGAAGTCTATAATAAGCTTCCAAATTTAGAGGGTAAGTAAATATTCGTTGTCTTTTGGTATTAGACGTACATCTTAGCCTAGCGTATTTTATTTACCAATAATTACAAACGACATACTATTTTTTGAGATTAAATTCTAAATTTTCAAACTATATAAATTAAATTCTATATATCACCAAATCATAGAGACTAAAGTCTAAATTTTTAAATCATAAAGCTACATTTATTCGAATTATAGAAAGTAAATTTATTATAACAATAATAATAATAATAATAATAAATAAAAAAGGGGTGATCAGAATTTAGAAGGGAACCTTTTGTTGAACACCAAGGGGAGCACGTGAGCCGTACGTGACTTGAAAAGTGAAATACCTATACGGGTCTTCTGCATTCACGCAATAAACATGGAAACTGCTACAAACCAATATGAACCCTAAGATCAAATTTACCAATTTGCCCTCTCTCATTTTTCAATTCTCCTTATCAAAAACTTCTTCCATGCAAAAAAAAAGAAAAAGAAGTTAGCTATTAAGTTCAATAGAATCAAATCAAATATACAAGTGCGTGTGTGTATATATGTATATATGTGTATATATATCGATCGTAAAAAGTTAAAACGTGATTCTATCAAATTACAAGTGTGTGTGTG
>JBBMEG010000004.1:938234-964344 GCA_037832605.1 Cyclanthera cordifolia
TGGAGGCTGAATAATGGAAAACTCAATGCTAATTTTAGCCAATAATATCCAATGGAAACTAATTCTTAATAGTCTACAAGTTGTTTTCTTTGCAAAATTGTTGAGTAATGAATAAAAAATTATTGCATTTTGATGAAGTGTTTATAGAATTATTATAAAAACTCATTTTTAATAAAGGGATCCCGAGAGCACTAGTAGGTAGGCACTGTACCCACAATTTATCTGATTTTTACATTGTCCTCTTAACTTCTAAATTATCCGTTGTGGTTAAGAGTGTTACGATCTAAAAGGATGAATAAATCTACGACGTAAAATGAATCTCAAGCAACCTCGAATCTTTTTTTTTAATCTCTCACGACAAGTTTTCTCTCTGGAAAATTTTCACGAGTAGCAAAAAAGAGAGAATTTCTATATATGTCAAAATTTCCTATTTCTATATAGATGTTTGGATGTAATTTTTCAAACCAGTATTTACTAAATACTAATTTGAAAAATTAGAAGAACAAGCTTTTAGATCCGATCATTATTTCTAAATATTCAAAATAAATTCATATTTAAACACAAATTCTAAATATTCTTAAAAAATACATCCAAACAAGATTTTAACTCCAACAATTACTGATCATTACTTCTAAATACTCAAAATAAATTATCATTTTAAATACTCTTGAAAACTACATCCAACAAAGTTTTGATGACAATCATTACTAATCATTACTTTTAATTACTCAAAAAAAATAATGACAATCATTACTAATCGTTACTTTTAATTACTCATAAAAAAAATGATCATTCTAAATACTCCTTTTCAAATAAATCGCAATCATTACTTTTAAAGACTCAAAATAAATTCTCATTCGAAATGGATCAATGTAAAGGGGTTTTATTTGATAAACTAAACTTAGCATAAAGTAGAATTTAGCTAGTGTTGCAACTAGAAAGATAGATGAAGTTCATCAGTCATGTAGAAAACAAGACACTACCTTATTAAGTAAGAGCAGAAAAGGGGGCAAATCATAAAAGATAAAAGTTCACGACTTTCTACAGGGTCATAGACTCATAGTTACAAAAACAGAACAATGTCAAAGGCAATAGCAAAAAGAAAAACAGAGATGTCTTCTTCATAACTCATAGCCTTCTAATCATTTTCGACAACACAGGTTAATGGCGGCATTATATTTGACGTGGCATAGTTCAAAGGAGTGTGTAAAGATAATCTACAAATCGATGAGAACAAGCTACTGTTCTTTCTCTTAACAAATACTTTGAATGTCGAAACCAGTCCCAGAGAACAGTCCAATTGTCAAATTGCATACACTATTTCGCCGCTGCTTTCTATATCAAGGTCAGATACATCGTCCATATCGTCCATGTCATCATCGTCGTCCATGTCAAGGTTATCTGTCATGTAGTTGAGGCCATGGGAACCAACTGCTGGTATAGTAGCCTCAGCAATTATCTGCATTATTGTATCGAGGCTCTGCATCGGTTGATCCGGCTCTTCAAATTGATTTCCCATCGTGTTTTCATCCATCAAGTCTGATGGGAGATTCTTCAAAAACCAGGAATGTTTCTTTATCTCAGGAATAGTGATTCTCTGTCGAGTACACGTGAAAGAAAGAGTAAATACAAGCGATTGATGAATATGGTGGAAGATGCTGAAACTTAGACAATATACATCTTACTTGGATTCCAAGCCACAAAACAAGATTGTAAAACTGAATCATACGGTCACTAGACTTGCTACGTCAAACTTAATTATTTTGAGTGTGCAAATGACTACATTTTATGAAAGACAAGCTCGAGAATACATTTTATTCGAACTTCTCAGACGTTAGAACGTCTTTGGAAACTGTTAAGTAAATGAAGTTAATCTCTAAATCATGAGTTTGTTGATAATAGTTTCAATCATTACAAGTCACTTAATCTCAATCCCTAAAAGCAGTTGCAAAAGAAATTGAAAATAACTTGTCAAACATGTCCTTAGAGTTCTGTGCAGTGAAGAATAATCAAGTTCGAAAAAATGAAAAATCACTCAAGTAAACGAAGGGATTAGGTCGCAATAAAGTGAGAAAGGTCGTTCAAATAAGCTACGGGCTTGGACAAGATGAGTCCAAAGATTAAGACAAAGGTAAATAAATAAATACATAACATACTAGATAGACTAGGAAGACAACTCAAAGAAAAGATAAACATCTCAATTTGTTTTAGAATTTAAGACCTCTCATTGAAGGCACGTGGATAGAAAACCCAGGACTACTTTCAAAGAGTTGTAGAAATATGGTCAAAATGAGATATTTTGAAGAACTCAGCAGAACCAGGATATAGATGTAAGAATCGTACTGTAGAATAAACAAACAAATTCTGTTCATTGTCATACCGTTGCAGGATCTGCCTCAAAAATCCTTGATATCAGATGGCGACACTCTAAAGATATTTGAATACTATCTGGAATAGCATACTGAACGCTTAGGATTCTCTGTGATGGATAAATAGAAAAATCTTGAGTTTATACATTTTCAACTACGAGAGAGTAACAAAATCGTAGGGTCATCTTCTATACTTGTATTGTCTTCCGGAAATCCTTTGGCTCATCAGGATCTTCAAAAGGATAGGCTCCGACAAGCATTACATAGAGGGTCACTCCACATGACCATACATCTGCAATCTGATGTTCCATAGGGAATCAATATAAAATGTCATTTAAAGCCTATACCCTCTAGCTTAGATGAAGTGCAATGCGATGCATGAAATTTAATGGTAAACGTATTCTTTAGTGAGTACTTCTTGCAGGAAGTCCAACCTGAACTGATTATCAAGATGGAATCAACAATGAAGAACAAAACTGTCATTAGGCTTCAATACAGCCTACCATAACTATTGAGTATCCGATAACAAATATCAAATCACTTGACTAAAGCTTTTGGCCATACAAGTGGCTCAGCAACGCCCTCATCCAATTAAATATGAAGGAGCCAGCAATTGATCTTGATGGTTTGAGCAGTGGAAGTTTTGACAAAAAACAAAAAGGAAAGCAATTTACACAGCCACTAGACTAAAATGTGTCCATGCAAAGCAAGTACTTTAGTTGGCTTGGTTGAGAATAGCATATAGGAAAATATGTGTCAGATTTTCAAACTGGTTTCAGTGATCAGTAATCAGTACTCAGTAGCAATAAATTCGTGCATCCATTAAATGGAAAATTTTGTACCACATTGAAGGTAATCAGAAGAAATCCAAAAGAATCTTACCTTGCCATCATATTCTTTCCTTAAAAGCACTTCTGGAGCAATATATGCAGGTGTTCCCACAGTTGACTTTGGTTGTGAATGAAGCACTGATGACTGGAAAATATTAAGAGCAATAATTTAAAGGAATTCATTCAACGTGATAATCTTTTCATAGAGACTAAGTTAAATAAAGCCAATCAGTGTGTTCAAATCAGATTACCCTACCAACAAACCCTTTGCATCTGAAGAATGGAATCTGATAGATAGAACTAAATCTAGATTCAAATCGTGTATAGTACATCTATATAAGCACGATTAAATAAGACATCAACCTTTAGAAATTTAAAGTTAGCTGACATCTAAACCAGAAAATTTCCTTAAAATTAAGTTATGTGCAAAAGGGGAAAAACGGAAAGGCATTCCATACCATTGAACAAGCATGTCTAATCTTAGTTGCAAAGAGAAAATGCAGGAGTAAAGAGTAAGCATAGATTAAAATTCATATAATTAAAACAAAAGAGACTAATAATTGCATTTGGAAACAGAGAAAGTAATACCTTTGAGTAGCCAAAGTCGCATATTTTCAAACGAGGAGCTGGACTTCCATCTAATAAAGTGTTCTCCAACTTCAAGTCTCGGTGACACACTTGCTTCACCAATAATAGTAAGTAAAATAAATTTTAAAAAAAGTACAACTTTTCCACACTCTTTCAAAAATATGATTTAGCAAAGAAGATGATAGGGATTGAAGATTCGTATAACAGTTCAAGTACCATGGCATGACAGTAGCTGACTCCCGATATAAGCTGCTGAAAGAAGAAGCGAGCCTACACCAAATCAATAAACATAGATCAATTGGCCTGACGAGCAAAATGATGATAACAGAAAGAAAAAAGGTAAATTCAAGAATCAAGACCTCATCCTCACTAAAGCGCCCTGCATTACTTATTCGCTCAAAGAGCTCTCCTCCGGATGCATATTCCATTACAATTGCAAGATGGGTAGTGGTCAAGATGACCTTCATCCAAGCCAGCAATATCAAAAGCCATGATAGAAAATCAAAAAATTAAATAATTTGACTAAAAAATCTAATAAAAAATTGAATTAGACTACCTCTTTGAACCTGACTATGTTGGGGTGCCTCAGAGACCTGTGATTGATGATTTCTCGCCGAACATTTTCATCTATCTACAAGACATAGCTTCATAAGAATTAAGAAGAAAAACATAATCCTCATATCCTAAAAACCCCTCAGTGAAATTATCTATGAAGATTTTAGTTTCTATAAATAAGTTTCACGGTGGATTTATCTTAACAAAAGATGTGTCCTGCTTTCTCCTACGCGCGCACAAAAAAAACAGTTTTCAAAACAGAACATTAGTCAACCAACTCAACAGATTCAAATAGAGCGATGTTAAAAAGATAGAAACAGCTAGAAGTATTAAATAACATGCTCATGTCACTCTTTCTCGCTGCCATTTCATATACATTTTCAAAACTTAAGCAAAAACTACGCAGATATTGAAGAAGAACTAGACAAAACGAAAAACACGGCCCCCTTTTCAAGTTTACAGGACAAAAAAAAAAAAAAAAAGAAAAGAAAAGAAAAAAGAACAAAGATACAATCATAACCGATGAATTTCATCCTCATACGCATCAATCAGTACAGCTAGTTCACAAGTTAATGAATTCCCCCATAAATACAAAAACAGTAAAGAAAGAAAAAGAAAGCAAAGCTGTGTCAAGGATAACCCCAAAATCCAAATATGGGATATTTCAAATTCCCAAGTAAGAGAAAAAAAAAAGTAAAGAACCCAATCACAAGATTTTAGTGTTTTTTGTGTTAGTTGAAAAAAAAGGGTCATAAAAGCACCCAATGATTAAAACTTAAAATTACAAAAGAACAACAAACCCTAAGTGACACTCGCAATAGAAGATAAAAACACCAAAGAGAACAAACAATAGCAACAACAAAAGAGCTAAAACCTAAATTTCCATAAATAGATGAACAAATTAAGATTAAGCTTCGAAAAAAGCTCATGTAAACCAGTAAAACAAAAAGGGAAAGAGCCAATTTAAGAATCAATTAAATCGAGTATTGACCTTATCGCCTCGCTCGATATACTTGACAGCGACAAGGTCTTTAGTATGCTTGTCTCTCATGAGCCTGGCTACTCCAAAGTTGCCGGAGCCGATGTCTCGGACTAAATCGTAACGATCACTGTCGTGCATAATCGGCATATCCATGGCCGGCCCAACAGTAATCGTCGCCCGATCCATTATTCAGTTTCAGAGCAAGAACTGGATCACTTACGATACGAGGCGGACAAAATTGAAGAATGGATTGAGTGGATCGGAGATGAATTCGCCGGTGAACTGGGAAGGATTGTCGGCGACAGTGAATGGAGAAATGGATATTTTTTTCTTTTTTCCTTTTAAATAAATAAATTTGCAGAGGAGATATTTATTTTAGTTTAGTTTTTGTCCAATAAAGAAAAGATCAAAAGAATGGGGACGATTTGATGAAGATGAAGCTGCGTCGTATAATGTGAGTATTACGACGACGTTTTGATCGCTTGGATAATGGATATGCGTTAATACTTGTAGACTCCGCAAATTAGGTGCAAACTCAAAAAAAAAATATTTTTTGACATTTTTCAGATAGTTAATTTTGTTGAAAGATGGGTGGTGGTTTGGTTTTACTGTTGGAAGGTAATTCAGTTCAATATCATGATCACGTGTTCGATCTACAAAATTGATATTTGACTTTCATTTACTTTAGAGCAGTAATGTCATCTATGTAGAGTACTATGTTCTCTTTGTTAGTCATGATCTTTGTCGTTGTTAACACCAAAAGAAATTTGAATTCTTGCCTCGTGTTTTATTGTTCGTGATTCTTCATCGTTCATTACTCTTCCAGGTAAGTTATTTCTACTCTTAAAAACTTTGAATGAAAACATACAAGAAAAAAAGAAAAAAAAAAGTGTTGAAATGTATATTGTTACCCATTTACCCTACCTTGACTTAATTGTAACATTTGAACCAAATATTTATTAAGAAAAGTATTGTCAAATTTTGTTGGCTAAATCTTATAATTGATTAGGATAATGAAAGTGAAAGAGAAGCACTAAACTACTAAAAGCAAAGAGGGTACCAATGTCATTGGGCCTCTCAAAACCAATCAATTTAATGGTCCGCACCAATTGTTTGTTTTTTTTTTTTTTTTTCTTAAGATTTTAATTTTAATTTGTTAGAGGATTTTTTTTTAAAATTTATTTTAGGTTGCAATAATTGGAGGCGGGAGATTCGAACCCTTGACCTATTGGTCATCTAGTTTAGAGCTTCTGCTCTGCTGGCAAGAGGATCCACCTTTAACATGCCTGAAACAGATAATTTTTCGCCATCTTTGCACTGTTTATTTTTCTTAAAAAACATATATTTCCCTTTTATTTTATACAATAAAAATTATGTATTGATAAAATTATCTATTTAAATGAGTATTTTTGTTTAATAGTTTACAGAATAGTTGAAACCGATGCATTCTTAAAATATTTAATTATTTGCTATTCTTATTTAAAAAATATAAAAAAGAAATGAAGGGAAGAAAGAAAAAATTATGTGAGAAACGGATCCCCGCCTTTTTCTTTTTTAAATTTTGTGAGAAAAGAATTTATTTTGAAAGCTGAGACGAGAACACGGAAGACATTCTATAACCCCGCTAGCCCCATAGACAGATCTACTTGTATCTAAATCCTACTTTGAATCTTACGTTTTTTTTTTCCTTAAATAAATATATGCATTAATATTTGTAATAATTTGTATGTGTGTGTGTTCTTTGATCAATTTTAATTTCTAGGTGGATGGTTATATACATTGAACTCATTATGTTTTAGTTTTTAAGGCCTAACTATTGGTGCACTACCTAATTACAAAAATATCAAATGAAATAATGTTAAAGTTAATAACAAACACTTACATAAGTAAGTGTGATTTATTACTATTATTATTTGATTATGGAGTAAACGTATTTTAAAAATCTAAGGGAGCGTTTGTTTGTAAAATTGTGGAGTGTTTATTTTGAGTGTTTATAAATGAGAAATTATTTTGAGTGATTATAAAGAAAAAATTGTAACAATAGCTTGTTTGTATATTTTAAAGAGTGATTATAAAAGTTCGTTTATAAAATCTTCATAAACACTCAAAACAAACATCTTGTAGTATATTTACAACTCAAGAGTGCAAAAAGGTCCAAATGTAAATGTCCCTCTCTCTAAATTAAATCACAACAAATAAGAAATTTCCTCTATAATTCAGCTTTATATTATTTTATCTTCTAAGATTTTAAGGTATGTTTAAAAGGATAAAGCAAATGACTATTAAAATTGAAGATTCAATGTAAGGTCATAACTTCTCTTAGAAATGTACCAAAATATTAAGTTCTAAAGTTATTAATCTATTACGTAATTAAAATATGTAGCTATTAGAAATAACATTATTTTATTTTAGTAGTGAGGTAGGTATTTATTTGGAGACAAATAAATTAATGTTTGTCTATGTCATATGCCATATCTATTACCATATTATATGCGTCAAAAATGTCATATTACTCTTAAATATTTATCCCACCTACTCTTGTCATTAGTTTGACTTATTCCTCATCTATCTAACCACATGTTTAAAAATTAAACGGATAAAAAAAAAAAGTAAATTAGTGATTGATGTGATAAAAATGTAGTCGATCTAACGATGGAAGGAGATATCTTTCTTTCCTATTATATCCCATCGTATAAAAACGATCATAATTCAACTATTTTTGAAAAATCAATTAAATTCATGAAAGTATGGTTCTATCACTAAAATGGCGAAATGTTGATAGAAAGATCATGGGAAGGTTATGAGTTTAAATTCTTTGGATTGTAATTGTTGTAATTAAAAAAAATAAAGAAAGCAAATTTTAACTCTCATATTAAAAAGAAGTTTAAAATTAATATTTATGACTTTAAATAACAATCAAGATTCAAGGCAATAATTTCCACCAAAATTATCTGAAATGTCTTTCTTAATGAGATTGAGTGAGTGCTGGTTCGTGAAGTTTGGCAGTAGCTAATCAAAGCACACTGACTCGGCAAATTTCAACACTTTTGACTCATCAATTTTCGTTGTTTATTTCCTCAGTGCCGAGTCGACTACCGACCCGCGACTCAGTGGAAGATCAAAAATCATTGTCCCTTTGTGACGTTTTGTCAAACCAGAAATTAAAGAAAAAGGGTTAATGGAGTCTTTGTTGACGTTTTGTGGGTTGTGGTTGAAATTTTGCAGAGGACCCACTTGCAGAGGAGGATCAAGAGACATACTCTTCTCTCATCTGGGTTTGATTCTTTCTCTCCCCATTTGTTTGTTTTGCGATCCAACAATTGATTTTGAAACGATTTCCAGCTTTTGATCTTTTATTTCACCCAACCTTAAGTCTGGAATTGAGTGGAATTGAAGTATTCTTGTTTTCACGCTTTCAATTCTCCTTTGTATTTCCTTTTTCTTTTCTTCAGACTTTGCTTCTTCAGGGAAAGTTGAGCTATGGATATGCTGAGGAGACTATTCTGTGTAATTTATATCTGTTTTCGAGACTTTGCAATTGGTGGGGTTCTGAAATTCTATCTGATCTAGAATTTTTCCGATCCAACAGTCTTTGCAGCTTCATTTTTCTTTTTTTTTCAGGTCGAATTGAATTGAATTCTTTTTTACTAGATATTGTTCTTCTTACCTTCATGTACCACTTGTCTTTCTTGTGAACTCTTGTGTTTTGATGATGATTTTGAGTGTTTTTTTTAAACGAATTGGGTTTTGTTTTTTATTGTTTTATCTGGGATTTGAAGCTTTTCTTTTGGTTGTTTGGTAATGTGAACTTGTGGTGAGTTTAGTATGATGCTATTAGCTGTCTTCTCTTCTTGTTCCACTTTCAAAATGAATTGCTTGCTCCCTGAACTTGCAATTTTGGAAGTGTTTTTTTAATATATTTGTAGGTTTATGTTTGGGGCAGCTTATACGCACTTCGGCTAATCTCATAGGATAACTATTTGATCAAACTACATTTGGTTGAAAAAAAAATCTATAAGAAATTAATTTCTAAATAGGTGGCTATCATGAATTGGTTTCATGATTTTGGAATCTTTGTTCAATGGGGGTGATTTGTGCTTTAGGTCTGGGATTAGTCTGTAATGGTAGTGCAAAGTTTCATTGTTGTGAATTATCACTGTTTCTGTTTCATCATTCTTTTATTACATTCCATTTGTAGTATTGATTGAATTGTCAATCAACCCAAAGGTTTATGCTTTTAGGTCATGGCTTGTATAACACTCTTGTCTCTTCCCTCACTTGTTGACTTGGAAATTCCTAATAAGCCCAACGAGTAGAAATCAATTTTATTTAAGAAGGAAAGGACATTAGATGAATTTGAATTCAGGATCTCCTCCTCTGATACCATATTATATAAGGATGAAGTTTCATCTCAAAACCAAGTGACAGAGAATTTCCAATCAACCAAAAAATTTAAACGATGGATTATGGTAAATTTAGTTATATGAACTCTCTAGAAGTATAAATCTGTGTACTATGTAGATGCTGTTCCATGATTCTATCGATTATTGAGGAAATTTCATTCTGTATACATACAGCTTCATCTACATTGACTGAAGTTTTACTCCTGCAAATTTTATATTAGCTTCGGTTCTTGTTAGAAATATTTGGAACATACATTGTTGAGAGTTATAATCACATACAACTATAATCGAAGACTTAATGATTTTTATTCTATTTCTCTCCTGTATGAATCATGTTTCAAATTTCAAAATAATAATCATGTTAAACGCATAGAGATTGATGTAAAGAACTACCAAGAACAATTGTCTGTCATTTGTACATTTTGAGTTAGAATTTCGAGTGGATGGTTTCTTGTACCTGACTGCAAAGTTGCTGCAGGTAAATATATAGCAGCAGAACAGTTAAGTTTCAAGTATGGGTTGGTGGACTAAAATTTTCAAAGGCCATAAAAGCCCACACAGGGATAGATATGGAAATGATAGAACTTGGGATGAACCTCGAAGCTCTGTGGTACGAAACTGGGTTTAGTTATCCTTTTGTTTTTATTCGAAGGATATATAGCCAAGTCAACCACTTATCGCTCGCACAGTAACTACAGTTACATTGTAGAAAGAGAGCAATGTCGATGGTGCTAGAGTATCACATACACACTACAGAGTAAATTACTTCTCAATACTCGGTGCTGATCCGTGTTTGTGGAAAACTTCACTGCAGGATGAATTGGTCAAGTTCGAACAAGAGGAAATTGATTATGCAATTGCACTATCACTTTCGGAAGAAGATCTAAAAGAGAAATCGGTGATTGGTGAGTTTGTTAGCTCCCATGGAAATGTTTTGAATTCCTTTATTTATCTACTATTCTTTGAGCAAGTTTTAAAGACCCCTTAAATTTGTTCATGACTTGCTGTGTGTTTGAGGCATTATGAAAATATCATATCATAAATTGAACATGGCTCTTGAAAGTTAAACAAACCATCATCATACACACAAGTTTGCTTTGACGATGTCTGTCTTACCATCTTTGACAATAAGCAATAACGGCACAATATAAACAAAAAACTGGTGCCCTTGACTTTTTCAAAATACTTTTGGAGATGTCTTTTCTTTCCAATACACAATGTCCTACATATAAATAACTTGCAATTATTAAAGATTTACAATTGTTGGTATTGTTGATATTGTTGATATTATTATCAGGGAGAATTATTTTAAATATTGAAATGATGGGAAATGACCCTATCTTATTTCTTGTTGAAAATGATGAAAATCTCACAAAAAACAAGGGTGTAAATGCTCAAACAAGAGAATGCTCAAGTATTTTTTTATAATTCTCATGGTCATGAACAACAATGATCCAATGGGCAAGCTTGGCACACACTATATAAAGGTTTCATTCTTAGCTTGAGTAGGCTTGAATATTTCAATTTTCTCAACTTATCAATTGCAGAGGAAGAAGTTCACAGTGATGAAGATGTCTTGCACAGTATCAAAGATGAATCAGAGGATGATGAACAAAGTAGCAAAGCCCAGTCAGAGGATGACAATCATATTACTATGACTCAATTGGAAGAAGAGGAGCGAGTTTCCAAAGCTCGAATGGAGGAAGAGGAACGAGTTGCCAGCGCTCAAAAGGAGGAAGACGAGCGACTTGCTAAAGCTCAAATGGAGGAAGATGAGCGAGTTGCCAAAGCACAATTGGAGGAAGATGAGCAAGTCGCTAGCACTCTAGTGGAGGATGAGAAGATTTCCAAATTTCAAGCTGAAGAAGATGAACAGTTAGCTAGAGCTCTCCAAGAAAGTCTAAATGTAGATCCACCACCTCCTAGATATGATAGTGGAAATAATTTCAATCCTTATCCTTTCTTCTATCCGTCTGGATACAGGTACGTTTGATCACTTGTGCATATTTCTTGGCCTCATGAAAGTGCCTGTGGCCCAAAGTCTGGTTTAGCCCGATCTTGATTTTAATGACAAGTTTATTTATAAATATCAATCAATATGCTAATATAAATTTGGTTTAAGGTTAAAAAATGATTTTCCATGGACATATCCAAAGGTCCAATTTCATGGGTGAATGTAGACTTTGATGATTAAAACTTATTGACCTAGCGTTTGTAGATTGCAATAGATCAGTTTAGGCTCATACATTTTTGTTGGCATATTTAGCCTGGGTTCAGCATGGGCTGGTCTGTCGTGTAGTTGTAGAGATGATAGTTTCAATCAACCCAAAAGTTTAAGCTGATAGGTTAGGATAAATTTACTTATGTCAATGAACACTCCCCATCACTTTTGGACCTGAAAATTTTAAAAATGTCCTACAAGTGGAATTAGTTTTAGACGGGGAGGAAACGACTTGGCAAGGGCTCGAACACACTACCTCTTGCTCTGATTACATGTTGAATTATGTTAAACTACCAATCAACCAAAAAGCTTAAACTGATAGGTTGGGATAAATTTAATTATGTCAACTAATACAATATGATATACATTTAAATTTTTTTAAGAAAATCTTGTTACAGGATGCTACAACATGATCTGCATAATCATGTTTGTGTTATTAATTGCTCAGTATACTAAATTTATGGATGATGCTTTTAAGCATGATACTGAACATCAAGTATATTTAAAGCCTGGATATTAACTAGAGAATCAGTTTTCAACTTGCATCGTCAAAGCTTATGTGGGTTTAACATACTGGCTGAGTCTCTTGAATTTCCATCCAATTGGTAGAAAGCTTCTGTAATTATTCTTCTGGGCAATATGAAACAATAACTTACCAGACACATGGGAATCTAAGTCAGTAATTTTCAATTTGGTATGATCCCAGAAACTAAGATCATATTTCATGTAGGGTCTGTGCTGGTTGCCATACTGAGATTGGTCATGGGCGGTTTCTTAGTTGCATGGGAGGCGTTTGGCACCCTGAATGTTTTCGCTGCAATGCTTGCAATGAACCCATAACAGATTACGAGGTAGATATACAATTGAAGTTTACTGCTTAAATTTTCTTCAAATCATTTGCATTGTAGGCCTGCAACTGGAACCTGTTAATTTTCCTTTATCCATTGACTATCTGATAAATCTATTTCTCTTTTATGTTTGCTATTATTCCACCTTTTTTAACATGTTTCTATGGTTGCTTGTTATAACGAATCAAAATTTTGACAGTTTTCTATGTCGGGCAATCGACCTTATCACAAATCCTGCTATAAGGAGCAACATCACCCAAGATGTGACGTTTGCCGGAACTTTGTAAGCCTCTCTTCCCTTTAATCATTTTATTGCATGGATTTATTGATTATTCTGATTTATCCCTCTCAACAAGACCGTAACATTTCTTTGTCTCTCTTATTTGATTGATCTTTCTCTTAGCCATTGTTCTTGGCTCATATCACATTTTTATTGATTTGCATGTTTTTGCCAATGAATTGACTTAAAAATAGTGTCCGTTGATAAAGCATAAATGTTGATATTATTAGAAAGCGTGGGCATCCATCTCAAAACCAATTGGCTATGAGAGGAGTAGCCCACCTTATGTTATATATGCTTGGAGGACTCCCCACCTTACCGATGTGGGATATTATGAGATCCTCAACAGATATTATGAAACTGTGTAACCTTGAAATGCATTGATTCTGATCTCTTGATTTTCTTCCACACAGATTCCTACTAATTCTTCTGGTCTTATAGAGTATAGAAAGCATCCTTTCTGGTCACAACAATATTGTCCTTCGCATGAAAAAGATGGAACTCCAAGATGTTGTAGCTGTGAAAGAATGGAGGTGGTTTTTGAAAGCGTGTTCTACCTCATCATTTTCCCCTCACCCTCCACCGTGCACACACGAGCGTAATAGGAAGAAACAATATCTAGAGAAAACTACTCCAAGACATATCGGTTTTAACACGATGAGAAACAATTATGATCATTAATTTCAGTTCGTCGTTGGTTGTAGTTGACCGAAGTTTTTTGATTGATGCAGCCGAAAGACACTAGTTATTTGTTACTTGAAGATGGACGAAAGCTCTGTTTAGAGTGTTTGGACTCTGCAATAATGGATACTCATGAATGTCAACCTCTATACTTAGAAATTCAAGAATTTTATGAGGGTTTGAATATGAAAGTTGAACAGCAAGTTCCGATGTTGCTGGTTGAGAGGCAAGCGCTAAACGAGGCTATGGAGGGAGAAAAGAATGTAAGGGCTAATGGACCCTGTTTGTGTTAAAGCAATGCAGTTCATCCTCGTCCTTATCACGAACTCATTTGAATTTGATTTTCCTATGTATAACAGGGTCATCATCACTTGCCTGAAACCAGAGGACTCTGCTTATCAGAAGAGCAGACTGTTGCTACTGTACAACATTCTGCCTCTTAGATTTTCTTTTTAGTTCCAATTACAGTAATTTGATTTGATCTATGTGGTACGTTGTTATATTCTGAATAAATTTTGCAGATTTCGAAGAGGCCGAAGATTGGGGCAGGCTACCGTATAATAGACATGTTTACAGAACCGTATAGATTAGTTCGTCGGTGTGAAGTTACTGCTATTCTAATTTTGTATGGTCTTCCAAGGTATGATTTCCTCTACAAAGTAACCAAGTGACGTACTTTGATGTGTATTACTGTTTTTCTTTTCAAAGGATGGCCGAGTAAAGTCGTTGGCATCTGCCTGTAACTTTGACTTTGCAGGTTATTGACGGGTTCTATCTTGGCTCACGAGATGATGCACGCATGGCTCAGGCTTAAAGGTCATCTCTTTGCTTCATACTCGTATCATTTTCAATTGATTTCATGAAAAAATTCGTAAATGACATGAAACAGGCTATCCGAATTTGAGGCCCGAGGTTGAAGAAGGAATATGCCAAGTATTGGCTCACATGTGGTTGGATTCCGAGATGTATTCCATCTCTGGAAGTCGTGTTGCCTCCGCTTCTTCATCTTCAGCTTCGTCTTCATCCTCATCACCTTCATCGTCGTCTTCTTCCTCGACTTCTTCAAAGAAAGGTAAACGATCCGACTTCGAGAAAAAATTTGGTGACTTTTTCAAACACCAGATCGAGTCAGATACATCATCAGCTTATGGTGATGGATTTCGGGAAGGGAACCAGGCCGTGTCCAAATATGGGCTAAAGAGGACCCTCGATCACATTCGGCTGACCGGAACCTTTCCATAGAGTAGCCATTCAGTTAAGCTTTACCTCCTATATATAATCCCAGTTCATACAAAAACATATTATTATACATAATGAGAAGAAGAATCAAAATAAGCATCGAAAAATTTATGCAATTATTGTGAATTTCTCTAAAGCTGTAGCTTAAGTGTAATTAGCTTACATGTATTTGCATTTACTCATTAAGTGTGAGAATGAATACAAAGTTTTGCAGTTATTTGCTGTGGAATTCATTTTCATTTGAATGGTTGGCCAGTCTTTTCCTGCCATTGATATGCAACAGCAGTGGGGGGTTTTTTTTATTTTTTTGAAAAATAATTTACATTTGGTAGTTATCAATTAGAAACCATCAAAATGTTTAGGGATATGTTATTCTCCTTGGGGCTGTTTGTTTACGTAGTTTATTTCTCGTATAACTCATCGACAAATAATCAGGTCTAAACAAGTTACTATTATCACTCTTCTATTATTAACTCTTTCATAACTTCTCAACTAAACACAGTATTTAACATTTTGATTTTAGAATGTAAAACATTTTCACGATTAAATTAACCTTATTTAATTACTTTTTGCTTATATGAACACTTAATTTATTTAATTTAGTTATTGTGATTTGCTGTATTAACACTTTGATTCATTAGTTCTGAGTAGGTAATAACTTTTTTTCTTTATTATTTTGATGATTTTGAAACTTGATTTATTTAATTTAGAACTTTGGATACTGTAGCTTTCTGTCTAGCGTTCCAATCGTCAGCATATGAATAAAAAAAAAAAGTTTAAAAAACAAAACTGTGAATTTACTAGTATTTTATTTTAACATTATTAATAACCATTTGTACTATAAAACTATTAATTTATTTTAATCCCAAAAATAATCACAAAATCTGACTAAATCTACTAGAAATAATTATTGATTAATATTATTAAAAAAAAACAAAACAATGAAAGAATTTGTCTTTACTTTGAATTTTGTTATAAAACTAAAAATCCTACAACTTCCCTGTTGGCATTTTGCTACACTTTGACTTGTTCTTATTTGTTCCAGTTTATTTACAGAGAAAGAGTCAACTCTGCCGTCCATTCAAGCTTTGTTTATTGTATTTTAGTTTCATATTTTGATACAAACAAAGCTATGATCTTCTTTTTGTTTTTCTTATGAAACTTTTCCAAATGGAAAACTCTCATGCCTTTTCTCATTACCTCAAATGATAGTTTGTTTCTCATTTGATGGCTATGGCTTTCCATTTCGCATCCTCCCGTGCCCTCCTCGTTCTCGTTTTCTTCTTCTTTTCTTGTTCTTTCGCCGTTTCTCGATCGGCGATGAACGTAACCGTTCACTCGTCGTGTCATTTGAAATCTGTTTGCACGGCTTACGTGACATTCTTTGCAAAGCCTCCTGATTTCTTGGATTTGAAAAGTGTGGCTGATCTCTTTGGAGTTGATCGATCGTTGATTGCCAAAGCTAGTAACTTGAATCCCGAGAACGGTCATCTATTCCCGGGCGATCTCTTGTTGGTTCCTGTTCAATGTGCCTGTAATGGAGACAATTACTTTGCCAACATCACTTATTTAATCAGACAGGGTGATGTCTACTTTGATTTAGCAAAGACTTCATTTCAGAATCTTACTGAATGGCATGTAGTGAATGCTTCCAATCCCAATTTGGATCCAAACACTCTACAAATTGGAGATACAGTAACTTTTCCTCTCTACTGCAACTGTCCCTCAGAAACCGACATCGAAGACAACATCAAGAACTTCCTTACGTACGTATGGCAGCCAACCGATAACATTTCAGTTCTCAGTACCGAGTTCAACGTCTCAAGCGATGCCATATTAGTTGAAAATAACTTAACGAACACGAGAGACGCAGTAAACCATCCCGTGTTCATTCCCTTGTCGCAATTGCCTCGTCTTTCCCATATGCATCCGTACTACAAAACGGAGAAAGATAAACGCAGCTGGATTAATGTCGTTTCGATAAGCGTAGGAAGTTCAATTTTTGTTCTTGTTTTGGCAGTTGTGCTAGCTTGTGCTCATTTTGTTTGTAGGAGTAGGAAGACATTGAAATGGAACAAATTCCCTATGGAAATTGCTGACAGCCCTGTCAGGAAAAACAATGCCTTTGGGGCTAAGATTCATTTGCAAGATGATTGGTTGCTTCCCAAGGTTTCAGAATATCTAAGCAAACCAATCTTTTATGACATCAATGTGATCATGGAGGCAACCAAGAATTTCAACGAGGGATCTCGAATTAGAGGATCGTCGGTATACCGAGCCACAATCAACGGCGAAGTCTTCGCTGTAAAGAAAAGCAAGGAAGGTATAACAGAGGAGCTCAACATTTTGCAGAAAGTAAACCATGTGAATCTAGTAAAAGTAAACGGTTTCTCCATCGGCATTGACCGTACTTGCATCCTAGTCTACGAATACGCCGAAAACGGTTCACTCGATAAATGGTTACACTCCGCTTCACAAGCCTCTCTTACGTGGGATCAGAGACTATCCATAGCATTAGATGTGGCTAATGGTTTGCAGTACATGCACGAACACATTCAACCGAGCATAGTTCATCGAGATATCCGAACTAGTAACATACTACTCGACTCGAGGTTGAAGGCTAAACTAGCAAATCTCTCCATGGCAAAGCCTGCAATGAGCTCAACATCACAGAAAATAGATGTTTTTGGTTTTGGAGTCGTATTGTTGGAGTTGCTTTCGGGGAAAAAAGCGACCGAAACAAAAGACGACGGGGAGGTCGTGATGTTATGGAAGGATGTAAGAGAGGTGATGGGAAAGGAAGGGGGGTTGAGAACATGGATGGATCCAAAACTTGAAAGTTCGTACTCCATTGATGAGGCTCTGAGCTTGCTAGATTTGGCTAAGGCATGTACAAATGACTTGCCAATTGCAAGGCCAGGCATGGCTGAGATTGTGTTTAATCTCTCTGTTCTATCTCAGCCATCAGAAACATCTTGGACTTCTGGTTTGGAATCGATAGATATTAGTCGAAAGACCGCTAATACGATCTTGGCTCGATGATCCGTTGTTTTTCGAGAAGTCCATACGCAAACGAGTTAAACAAGCATGATTCTTGTATACATATATATCTTGTATATACTTCTTTCTAGTTCGTTAGCATATTTGATTTTTTTTTTTTTTTTTTCACTTGCAAAGATAAGTGTTGATATATGCCTTGAAATTTGATACTTTACGATTACTTCGGATATATCATAAGGTTGGAGGTCTCACTGTCCGGTCAGCGAACCGGGATCTCGCCATTACTGTAATTGAGTTTATGTTTTTGTATTTAAAATTTTATGCAATTGGGCCGTTTGTATAATCAATTTTATGAGAGTTTATTATATAAATTATATTAAAACTCTATTATTATATAAATTTTATGTAATTGGGTCGTTTGTATTTGATTTTTGTATTTATTTTTGACTTACAAATATTTTTTAAAATATTAAAAAAATAAATATTCTAAAAGTAATAATTAAATAAAATAATGAAGTATATACAATCATGTCCTAGGTATTATTTTTAGTAAATTAATAATAAATTCGTTAGACCGTGTTAATCCAAATTAATTTTAAATAAACTCAATAAATAACCAAGCTACGAAAATTTAATTTATTTGAACTCAATCTAATTTAAATAGGTTATTTATTGAGTTAGATTAATTTGACTTATTCAAATTGTCGAGTTGTTTGAAGAACCTTCTCTAAAACCAAGATTGACTTTGATTATATAGTTAAAAACTAAACTTTTATAATACAAATGTGACAACTTTATAGACATAAATATAGGTTTAGCAATGACTGTCATTGTTTAATTAGTTAATCACACCATAAATTAATAACACTCCCTCTGCCAGCTTGGGCCATTTGTGTAAATATATTTCAACAATAATCTATCATTATATTTTGCAAATTACACCCTAATAATAGAGAAGTGCCCCTATGATCAATATAATCACTGTAAAATAATACAAACATTAGAAATATCTAAGAATTTAAAATAATAAACATGGATTTAATTAAACTTGTACTTAATTATATAGTAATGGCCATTCGTGGGGTTGAAAATAAAACATAATTGCTTCGATTTGTTTTTCTTTAATTAATTAATTATGGATTAATTTAGACAGAGATAATGGAGGATAATCACATGGATTTGAGTTGGAAATATTAAGGTAATAATTGAAAATGAAGATTCAAGGCAATTGCAAAAATAATATTTTTAATTCAAAATTTGGAGATGAGATTCTGTTGTGATTTTCATTTGCTTATTTATGTGTATAAAATTTTCAAGTGTTTTGCTTTGCCGGTTGGTGAGGTTATGCTCTTCAGTTTTGCCAACAAATTACTCATATATGTTTTTATTTATTTATTTATTTATTTATGTCTTTGATTTAATTATAATTTAATTAATTAAAACAATAAGATCCAACAAATCCTTGTGTTTCTCAATGATGTATTTCATGAACTTTACTACAATTATGTCAATGTTTGAATTTCATTACCAATATTTTTGTACGAAAATCTAGAATTATTTCCTTTTTCAATATGTTTAGTACATTTTATAACATAAATTATTATATTTTTTGAATACTTATACATTATTATATAATGATTAAAAAAAATTCGATGGGTGTGAAAGTGAGGAAGACTATAGCTTAGAATAATTCATAAATTTAGAGAACTCAAAATTTGCCCGCACTAAGTCAAAAGTGCAATAGCTCAACCACATCAATATATATCCAAGACTATGAGATCACGAGTTTGAATCCTCCTAGTTGTAATCTCAAAAAAAAAATGTCACGCTAACTTAAAAATAAATTAATTAATAGTAATTGGCATGGATTATTTTAAAATGAGGTAAAAATGTATTCTAATTAGTTGTTAAATATTTATTATAAACTTTTGAAAAACAACAAATACTCTCTCTATTGTTTGAAAGTTTAGAAGTTGTGCATCTTTCGTTATCGTCTCTTCCAATCATGCTTAGTTCTTCATTCAAACAATTTAATTTTTTTAATTAAAAAAAAATTAGCACTTTTGTTTTCTTTACCGAATGTTTGGTACAATACAAAAAAAGATGAGAAAGGAAGAGAAGGAATCTCTTCTCACAGTTTGCCCATAATTTCATCTTCTTCAATCATTAATCTACACTTATTTTTCATTCTTTATTTTTTTTTCTATAGTAATCAAACATGTCTTTTCTTCTTTTCTTTTTTTTTTTTTTTAATTTAAGTTCCAATAATTGATGCATATATATATATATATATTAAAAAAAAGTAATAATTAAAAAAATTTTGGTAACTTCATATACTTTTGAAGTTGATTTCTATGCAAGATGAATTATTGGTTATATATCCGAAAGAGATTTTTGTAGTTAATGCTTTTAATAACTCAATAATATAAAGGGACAAAGATTCGAAGAAAAACTAAAAGCCACATAATTATTAGTCTCATTCGCACATACTGTTTTAAATACAGTACATAACGCCTTAAAACAATAATTATATTGAATCATAATTAATTAATGACTAATTTGTATTTATTTTATTTATTTTTTTGTTTTCTTTTTATTTTCTTCTTGTCGTAGTCAAACATGATATAATAGTTCAACAAAACGTGGCCTGAAATTTTCACACTAAATTATTGAACTAAAAAACCGGACTTTCAAAATTAAGCTTCATCATGAACTTGGTAATGGATATAGAGATAATATGTATATCAATTATTTTTAACTTTTAAATATATATCTTTCCCATTTTGATGTAAAGTCAATTCATTTATGTTCCCCTTTACTCAAAAGGTTACGGAGCTCTTTGGTAGATTCATGTATTTATCCATTGCACCTTCAATTCTCCCTACCACATTGACCCCAACTATGTCAAAATCAAACCTCAAGACAAAATTAAACAACTTTTAAATTCATATACATATAAATCTTTAAATTTTATACAAAAAAAACTTTTTTTACTATACAAGATTATTTAGTGCACAAAATAATCTAACACAAAATACAAAATACAAAAAAAAAAAAAAACCGTTAATTATACGAGATAATTTAGTGCCCAAAATAATTCAACACAAAATACAACGATTAGGATTTGAGCTTTTCCATTTCCTTTCGAGTTTTAAGAGTGTGCACTAAATAAATTTATAAAAAATTTCTACCTCTTACTTATGTATTATAAAGACCCTCTATGTAAAAAACACGTCATCAAAATTTCAACTTGATCCTTCGGCTGATTGACATAGAGACAACGCTGAAAAACAAATCTTTATGGAGCTTTTTTCCTTCTGAATTTTCGATCTCTCGAAAGCCGTAACGTTAAACCACGTAAATCAGTGTTTGATTATTTCATCGTTTTGTTTATGGATTTACGTTTCTATCCCAACCAAAACCTTCAACCAATAAATGGAGATAAACCTAAGTATATTGGAAAAAGGACAATAATTGAGCTAGGATGAGGAAAAGATGGGGGAGAGGCTTACAAATAAAGAAAGAAAAGCGAATAGGGGCATGTGCATAGAGGAATTTAATATAGAAATTAAAAAGAAATAAAAAAAAAAAAGAAAAAAAGAACATGGGATGAATTTAGAGAAAGTTTATGTATATGTTTTTTTTTTTAAATTTAGAGAAATTAAAAAATGCACATGTTGGACACATAACATAAATGGAAACATAGACAAGTGGGTGTCTATGTAATTGGTCTCATCCACCCAACACTGTTCAGACCACCATCTTCCTCTGGTCGGATATCTGCCTTCAAATCTTTACACAAACCCTCATGGAATCTCTCTCTCTATTTTTTTTTTTTTTTTTTTTTTTTTTTCATATTCACACCTTTGACAAACTTTTCTTTGTTCATTTGATTTAGAATATCAAACAAATATACAAAAAAAAAAAAAAAAAAAAAACGTATTTAAGAAATTATGTAATAATTGTAATATGATTGAAATGAGTGATATAATCTTGCATATATTGAATGTATTTGGTCAATCAATGATTGAAGTATTTGATAACGTCATTGTATATCAAGACTATATAATGTGAGAAAGAGTTTTAGGGTTTATTTTGATTAGAATATTTGTTTGTTTATATATATATATATATATATATATATATATCACCCAACAATTAAGCTAATTTCTCTAAAGTAAAAAACAAAAATTAAGCTAATTTCTCTATTCCAACTTGATTTTAATTGATTGATTTTTACTTTGCTTTTTTTTTTTTTTTTTTTCTTTTGGTTAAAATGAGTGAGTATCATACACACTTCTTCTTGTACCCAAAAGTGGTTTTAAAAAAAAAAAAAAAAAAATTCATAGGAAAATTGTATTAGATAAACTATTTTCGCACAATAATTACAAATGTAAGCAAATTTTGCAACTATAGTCATCAATACATTTTTTGTGTATATTGAACTCGTCACCTTTAAATATCTCAAGGTCCTCTTGATTACTAGCTACTTCATGATGATTCATTAATACGTTTTAATAATGTATTATAAATATTGTATCATAAAAAAGAATGAGACAATATTTATTAATACAATAATGCATTTACCATATTTATTTAATTGATAATATTTGCAATTATTTCTACTTTGATATAACAACGTAGTTATAAAATTAACAAAAATGCAACCAAACTCAATCATTTGATTTTGGGTTGATAGTTCGAATTTGTAGGACAACTAGTTATATGATTCTATGTTAGACTTTGGAATAAGATGAAAGCTACCCGTACATTAATTAAATGAAAAGTATGACATTGAGTTTATAAGAAAATTCAAACATCCTTATTGGTATAGGATTTAGTGTATAAAAACAAAATCTATATGTTCAAAAGTTATTTTAACTTAATTATGGTTAACCTTCCATTCATGTTACTTATCTTAACTTAATTATTGTATTCATTATTGGAGTGCGGTGGTAAAAGAAGAAATTGAACCAAATCAAATTTTTTAATATAATATCAAATAATTCAATTTGATATTTTAGTTAAATGACATATATTTATTCGGATTTGGTTCTTGATAAAGAAATTAACAAAAAAAATCGAGCTTAATTCAATATATAAAAATATTATTAAAAATAATGAAGGAAGAATAAATTGGAATATGAAATATGAAGTAAAAGCATTATAAATATTATGATATTTATGAAAAATGTTATTTTTAGCTAATAAAATAAAAATTTATGTCATAAATTTAAAATTTAAATTAATTATGAGACAAAAAATTAAAAAATAAATCAAATTGTTATTAAAATTCAAATGAATTCGATTGAACACAAAATAGATAAAAATGAAAGGAAAACGACTCGAAACTTAATATTTAATTGGAAAATCGGAGTCAATAAGGACAAAACGGACACGTGGCTACAAACTTTATATTAAATCTGAAAAGTGGAAACGGTAGCTTTTTTTTTTTAGTTTAGTGAAAGAAAAAAGTTAGAGCAATTAATGTATTTAATTTTATCCATTTAAAAGTGAATGGTGCTTTCTATGCGTCGACGTGGACAGTTGCATGCGTTGCAACGTGGCAACTTGTTTGAGGACTTAAAACTCCACATTTTGCCAACTTCGTCTCTCACTCCTACAACAAACCTTTCCTCTTTCATTTTCTCATACATATTCAACATTAGCTGTCTTTTGTAACATCCAATTCGTTAATTTAACAATATATTAGATATTGGAATTAAATTATTATTCATTCAATATTCATACATTTAAATCAAATTTTAACCATAATTATTACTTTTAAATATTTAAAATAAATCATTCTAAATACTAATTTTAAATATTATTGAAAAAACGTGAAACAAGCTTTCGATTGTAATTATTACTTTAAATATTAATTTTAAATATTCTTAAGAACTACATCCAAATAAGTTAATAAATTTTGATTCTAAATATTAATTTTAATTGTCGATTGCTTTCTACAATTTTTATTTAAAATAAAGGTTTATTAAAAAAGGTCTATAATGTAATTACGCCACCATTAGTCCAATAGCCTCATCTTCACTCGTTAATCGCATACTTATATGACACGGTTCCTTTTCAGCTGATTTTAAACTCATCCACTTGTTTGGATCTCAAAAAAATAAAACAAAGAAAAACTTAATTTTTTTTAGTAATAATAATTAAAAAAAAAAATCTAACTCTATTTATTACCTTTGGCTTCAAAATATCTCTTAATTATTTTAACCTTATTTTAAAATCATTTAAAATAAATTAATTCACTTTTTCCATTTGAGTATAATTGGTGCGAGGATGAGTAGACTATTCATCTCAAATAAATAAGATTTAAATTTGAATGTGATGTTACAATTTTTAACTTAATCAATATTAGTATTTCTTTAATTTTTGTCTACATATCTACGATATTAATAATGTAGTTTAGTAAGCAACTTTTGATTATATTTTAATATTAATGTGTTTTTTCCTATCACATTAAACCACATGTATTATAACTTTTAATCGATAGACTTTTTATTTATATCAACTTATATGTCAGGACATATTTATGTTTTTAAAATTTATGATATATCTCTAACTTTAAATTGAACTTCAAATTTAGTAATCAATTTATATGAAAAAAGATCAAAGTTCAATGATTAATATAAAAAAAACGCTAATTATAGAAAAAAGAACACTATAAGCCAACGACAAAAAGCGTCTTCGTCTAAGGCTCAAAAAATTGTCGTCTTACCTTTGGCTATTACCTTTGGTCTCTTGTGTGGAGGAGAATTGTAAACATTATTGTTCTTCTTGATTTATGTAGTGGTGTGTTTTTTTCAAAAAAAAAAAAAAAAAAAAAAAAAGAAAAGAAAGAATGGCGAAAAATGATTCTTTAGGAAAGTTGATGGTATTTAAAACCTATCTAAATACTTTTATTTATTTTATTTGGGATAAAAAATTGTATTTAGATAGGTTTGAGACTTGAATTGAGGTGGGACAGAAATCAAATCAAATCAAATTACAGAGAATCCGTTAGTTAATGCATGTGTAAATGCAAGCTGCTACATCAACATCACTCTCCAATTCATTTCATGAATCTCAAGTAATATATAATTAATAATAATAATAATAATAATGATATTCCGTACCATACACATTTTATTTTTCACCCATAAATCTCCAAATACAATTTACCACTAAAAAACCAAATCCAAAATTACTCTACTCATGATTTAGTTTAAATTTTCAACTTAGTTTTGTGTTAAGGTTGCTTAAGATAACAAGTTTAGTGTGGTGTATATAAATTAATTTATTTATTTATTTATTTAGGTATGTATTTGATTTTTAAATTTTATAAAAATGGTTGCATGTGATTTTTTTTCTCTCTCAAAGTAATTATAGGTATAAGTAAATTTTGAAATAACTACTTTTATAATCATTTAATATAATAATATTTATATATATTATTGAATATTCATTAATATCAGTATCTTAAAAAAAATATCATAAAAATTATATAATAATACTAATCAGTATCAATAAGTATATTTATTATTATTATTTAAAATAAATGTATTTGTAATTATTTTTAGATTGGATTATTTGGGGGTGTTCCCCTTTAACTTTACAATGACTAAATTTGCTTTCAAAGAAAAAAAAAACAATGACTAAATTTCATTTAGGGCAAATAGGCTATTTTTAAAAGGAAACCTATAAAATTTTAGGAAAATTACTCTTCTGCCCATTTTAATGATACATTTAAAAAAAAAAAAAAATTATATACAACAAAATTGTTAATGAGTCCATTGAATCTATCGGTGAATTGATTAAATCTATTAGTTAAACTAAGGTTGAAGATTATGAATGAACTACTGATTGACCGAAAGCTATTTAGATGAAGTTAAACTACTGATTGAATACTATCAGTTGAATTGATTGAAGCGATCAATTGAACTAATTGAGGCGAGGATATTTTGGTATATTTTCTGCCATCTTGAAAATATTTTTAAAATTTTGCTTACATGAATATATATGTATTTTTTAATGCATGAAAAATTAGAGAAATTAAAATTTAATAGAACTTTCATTTTTGAGTGTTAAAAAAAAAAAAAAAAAAAAAAATATATATA
>JBBMEG010000004.1:973261-999527 GCA_037832605.1 Cyclanthera cordifolia
TGTACAACAACGGGCATGCATCACTACTTCTCTAAACATCTATTAATAATTTATAATAAAAAATTATTTTTAATTATTTATTAATTTTTTTTTTTAAAGTACAAATTAAGGAGACAATAAATCCTATATACAGAGAATATTGCTCTCAATTAAATGGGAACCAAATACCGATTTTCAAGATAAATAATGACATTTGGTCTCATTAAATCTATTATCAAACGGCACCTTAAACACTACCTCAAATTTCACATCAAAATGATCAATTACTATTAATATCAATATGCAAATGCAAATGAGTAGTTAATTAAATCAACTATTAATAATTATTTTTTCCTCTCTTCAAAATACTATGGGTGTGTTTGGCTACGCTGAAAAAAGAAGTGAAGGGAAAGAAAATGTTAGTAATTATGTGTTTCGGGCGTAGGATTGGAAATGGGTAAATGATGATGCGATATGATGGTGATTGTTTTTTTATATAAAAAAATTGAAGATAATTAATATAATAATTATAATTGATCGGAAAAGAGAAATAAAAAAAAGAAAAAGGAAAAGGTGCATTCGAGCACGGGTTAGCACTAACCAACTCTAACCCGGTCCCCAAACACAACCTATAAAGACTAAAATTAACATTTTTGAGGATATTTTTTAATAAAATGTGAGAGTAAAATTATTTGATTTTAAAATGCAAAAATACAATAAAAAAGGAAAATTTGCATTTATTATATGGCTATATAGATATGGTTTGAAAAGGGTAATAAACCCCCCGAATCCGACGTCTATAAAAACCGAATCTGGAAACGAAGGAGGCCGCATTACATTTCTCATTTCTCTATTTCAAAAAAAAAAAAAAAATCTCTCAAAAATTAAATCGGAAAATGGGAATATGTGCTTCAACTCAGACGAATTCAAAATGCGGAATGAAACGAAATGTGGATTCAATCAAGGTGGTTCACACGGACGGGTTGATCGAGGAGTTCAATCATCCAATCCAAGCCTCCAAAATCACTTCCCGGAACCCTAATTTCGTCCTCTGCAATTCCGAGCAAATGCTGATCGGCAGCCGCGTCCCCTCTCTCGCCGCCGGCGATTACCTTCAGATCGGCCAAATCTACTTCCTCATCCCTCTTTCCACCGCTCAATCTCCTCTTTCCCTTCCCGATCTCTGTAATTTCGCCATTACTGCCTCCTCTGCCTCTGCTGCTCTTCCAACCACCAGATGTTGAACTCTGAGATTGATTGTTTGTTCTTCATCCTTCTTTTTTGTTTTAGGGCGAATTTGATCGATTTATTTAGAGCTTTTTTTTTCTTTTTCTTTTTTTTTTGTAAATCTGTAAAAGTTTTGGATGCTTAATGACAGCCAAGTCCTCACTGTAAATCGTATTCTTCTTTAATGTTTCAATTTCTTTTCTCACGCATTTTCTGGTTTAGTCCCTATTAATGACGTGTACACTGTCGTGATTAATTTGAATTAAAAGAGGAATTTATTAAATAACAACAAAATCTTAGGGGATAGATTAAAAAATAGTATTTCTAATTAATATTTATTAAAAACTCTTGAAAAAATTATTAATTTTAAATAATCTTACAAATTCTGTTCAAATAAGCTTTTAATTGATTATTATCGGTAAATATTTAAAATAAATTTTAATTTTAAATACTAATTTTAAATATTTTTAAAAATTACATCTAAATAAGTATTTGAAACAAATTCATACAAAATAAACATAAAATTATAACTAAACTCAACTTAATTCAATTTATAATTCAACCAAACATTTTTGTAGATCTATGTAATAATCAATATTTCAATTTATTAAATCTTTTTTCAATTCAACATTAATTGTGGTTAGACAACTCCAAGTCAAGTTTACAATGATAATTTTTAATATAAAATTATATATCATGTGAATTGATTTGTGTTCTATTTAGCACAATCTTGGTTATTGTGTTTTTTTTTTTTTTTATTAGTAAATTTTGGTTAATGATTTTTAAAATTTTAATCTTAAATTTTATACATAAACTTTTGTTTAAATTATATTAGGAAAGGTTAAACTAGATCGTGTGGTTTTAATACAATAACAATTAAATTTCTAATTCCTAATTAATTGGCAAGCTTTATTTCCAAAAAAAAAAAAAAACAATAATAATTCAGTTATGCTTATTTAATTGATATAAAAATAGTTAATAATTTATGATTATTTGATTTTTTTTTTTTAATAATATTATAATGTTGATTTTCATATTTTAAAATTACCACAAAAAAAATGAAGCATTCTTGAAAAAGAGGCCACACTTAAACAAACCATGTCGTGACAAAAAAAGTGTGCCAATAAATGCATGTCACGTGCTATATTTCTCAACGGATACAATTTTCGTCCACTTCAATTTTTATATCAAAACTAATGGGTTATTTAATAAACCCAACTGCACATTTAACCTATTTAACCTCTAAGTAGAGTTTATTGTCATTTTCTTCCTACTGGTATTAAAAAAAAAAGGTTTATTTGAATTATTAAGTGAAATTTTAGTAATAATTCATTTGAATGTAGTTATTTGTAGAGATATTATAGTTAATAATTCGTTTGAATGATGATTTTTGTAGAAGTTTTGCAAACAATAGCTCGAGTGAATGTTGTTAAACAAAATGTATTTTTTGAAAAGTTAGAAATAAAAGATTATAAATAAATAATAAGAAATGAATGGTAATTAAAAAAAAGCAAGTGACTAAAAATGAGTGATTATAAATAATAATTATTTAAAGAATCACTCGTTTTGATGTGGTTGTTTGAAGATGAGTCTCGTAAAAAGCTTATTTATAATAATTTCATAATAGCGTTAAACAAAACTTCCCATAGAAATTTCAAATTTCCTTAAAAGATTTTGTAGAATTATATGAAGTTCAATAAAATAAAGAGATCTTTTAGAATAATTATATAAAGTTACCTTAAAGAGTTTTGACAATTTTTATCATGAAATAACTTCGGAAAGTTCAATGTTCAAAGTGTTCACAAAATTTAATCTTCATACCTCCATTTGATGAAGGACAAACTTTATATATATAGATTTCCAATGTTCAAATATATTTGGGCCTGCATCATTTGCATTAAGGTTTGGGCTCACATATCTAATGGGCTCCAACTTTATTTGAGTATGGTCTAATTTAATTTAAATTGCTTGTAAAAAGAAAAAACAAATGAGATTGAGATGATTTTACGATTGGATTGATTTTTTTTTTAATTTTTAAAAAATTATTTATAATATTGGAAGAAAAGAAATTCGAACGTGTAACTTTATAGTTATTAGATTATACAAGATGTTGTTAAAGCGAAGATGACTTATCACTTTTTTTTTTTCAAGATAACAATGTTTGATATGATTGGATGACCATAAAAAGGCACGTTACACATTTTGATTTGTCATAACCTAATTTAATAAAAAGTATTGATTTTTGATTAATCTCAAAAGAAAAAAAAAATCACCTTATCAATATTGATAAACATGTCACGATCGCCAATGTTTGATTTGGCTAATTTTCTAGCAACAACTATTCTTATTATTTTAATATAAAATATAATAATAAAACTATTATAACAAGCATGTCAAAGATTTTCAAGAAATGATATGATATAATACAATGTTATATAATACAATGATTGAAGGTGTATTGATGTTAGTATTGGAAGTGCAATATTATTCATCAAACTTATATATATATGTGTGTATATATATATATATTGTCTATATTAAATTTAATTTAGCAATAAATTAAGATGCATATGATG
This sequence comes from Cyclanthera cordifolia, assembly GCA_037832605.1. Classification (NCBI taxonomy): domain Eukaryota; kingdom Viridiplantae; phylum Streptophyta; class Magnoliopsida; order Cucurbitales; family Cucurbitaceae; genus Cyclanthera; species Cyclanthera cordifolia. Next base: position 977,044 of record JBBMEG010000004.1, read on the forward strand.
ATAAATGGTAGTAAAACTTGTTTTACCCAATTTGAGTAAATTCCATGCAAAAGAAAATTATGACTCATTTCTCAACTTCCTATAAAATCCCCCAATAATTACAACGAGAATACAACACAAGCTTTCACCCTCCTCAAACATGGCGATTAACCATCCGACATGGATATTGGTTCTCCTAGCCTTGGCATTATTGAACGTAGCCAGAGGCCAGAGTTCGAGGGCTGCGGTGGAAGCCAACGCGTACTTAGAAGCCCACAACCAAGCAAGGGCAGAGGTCGGGGTGAAGCCGTTGGAATGGAACCAAACCTTAGCTAACCACGCAGATTTGATGGTCCGACACCAACGCAGCAAAAAGGGTTGCGCCTTCGCGGTGCTTTCAGAAATTCGGTATGGCGGAAACCAGATGTGGACCAAGAGAAAGGCTGTGACAGCGCGTGAGGTGGTGGAGGAGTGGGTGAAACAGAAGGAGTATTACGATTACGCGAGCAACACGTGCAAGAAAGGCCACGAATGTGACGTTTACACGCAGATCGTGTGGCGCGATTCTCGGAAGCTCGGTTGCGCTCAAACGATGTGTCGGAACGAAGGGATTATTTTGACTATTTGTTACTATAACCCTGCCGGGAATGTCGTGGGCGAGCAGCCCTATTAAAATTGTCATGAACTTTCACGCCATGCAAAAATCCTAATAATTATTTTATTTTAATCCTAATTATTTTATTTTCTTTTATTTTTTAGTTAATAATATGTGTGATGCGAGATTTGACCGTTAAAAGACTAATCTTTTCTGGGAGTTCTTAAATCATTGATTTAGTCAAACCCCCATCGATCCCGAAAAATAACAAAAGCATCTCTTAATATTGAAAGTTTGTGGTTGAAAACATGTTTTTTTAGTAATTTATTCATGAAAATTTGATTAATGGATTGTAACTCAAGATCTATATTTTTAAACCCAATTTGTTTTTTTATGGTTACATTTGTTTTATATCACTGTGTCGACGTGCACCTCGACAGTAATGTCGAGTTCTCGGAACGTCGTGGGCGAGAAGCACTATATTTTGTTACTATAACAGTGCCGTGAATGTCGTGGGTGAGAAACTCTATTAAAATTGCCATCAACTTTAATGCCATGCAAAAATCCTAATTATTTTATTTTATTTTTTAAGTTAATAATATGCGTGGTGTGAGATTTCACGGTTAAAAGACTAATCTTTATCTTTATATTCTAAAAAAAGTTCTTAAATCATTGATTTAGTCAAACCACATTCATCCACAAAAATAAAAAAAAGCATCTCTTAATATTCAAAATTTGTTATTGAAAACATGTTTTTTTAGATGAACACAACTAATGATTGTAACTTAATATCTATATTTTTAAACTCAATTTTTTTTTATGGTTACATTTTTTTTATATGAGTGATTGTCCTTGCCAGTTTGAGTGCAGGAATGTCGAGTCCTCTCTACCATTTGTTACTATAATTTCACCGAGAATGTCGTGGGCGTGAAACCCTACTAAGATTGCCATCAACTTTAACGCCATCCAAAAATCATAATTATTTTATTTTATTTTTTAAGTTAATAATATGTGTGGTGTGAGATTTGAGTGTTAAAAAACTAGTGGTTTTTCTTTATATTCTAAACAAATGAAGATGTTTTTTTTTTAAGGATTGATTTAGTCAAACCCCATTCATCTAGAAAAATAACAATAAAATCTCTTAAAGTTTGATGGTTAAACCTGCCTTTTGAAGAATTTATTTTCGTGAACACATTTGATTAATGGATTGTAATTTTATATCTATATTTTTAAACCTCAAATATTTTATATGGTTAATTTTTTTTATATTCATGATTGTCCTGGTCAACTTGCACCCTCCACAAAATTATCGTCCGCGAAAAACACTATTTATTGCTATAATGGCTAGAAAGCCTATGCTTTAATAATAAGTGTGGTGTGAGATTTGAGTGTTCAAACACTTGTTTTTTTTTTTTTTTTTAATTCTAAACAAATGAAGATAGAACAAGTAGAGTTTTTAAATCATTGATTTAGTCAAACTCCATTCATCCGCAAAAAATAACAAAAACATCTATTAATATTCAAAGTTTCTAAAACCATGTTTTTTTTTAGAATTTATATTCATCAAATCCATTGTAACTTAATATCTATATTTTTTTATTTTTTTATTTTATATCAGTGATTGTCGTGACCAACTTGCGTGCACCTCAACAAGAATATCGAGAAATGTCGGGAGAATGTCATGGGGGAGAAGAACTATTTGTTACTAATAGCCTTTCCATGACACATCCTATATTCCAAATTGATTATCTGCAAATTTTAGCGGCCGATCAGAATTCAATTTATAAAACGGATCCTCACGAAGTTTCCACTAATGAGAAAACGTCTTTGGAGCAATAGGTGGTAGATTGTTATTAATTCTGAGAACATAAATAAATTCACCATAATAATTATGGTAGGATATCCAATCCAAAGGAATATTATTTGTAGAGTTCATATTATTTATAACACTTAGTTCCTGTAATTCCACAAACTCCAACACAAAATAATAAATTTATCAAATAAGACAGAATTTAAGTGCTTAGAGAATCACATACTAATTTGACTTAAAGGAGTAGTTTTCCCGACATTTTTTGATAATGGGCAAGCCCAAATAGCATGGTATACCGACTCGCAACCTCTATTACACCTCCCACATCTAAAGGTATCAAAAATCTTTCGTTTTAAAAAGAGCCAAAGATGTTGGGATCATAGTACAACTACCAAAAGAAAATTTTCATCTTCGAAGGGACCATAGATAGACTTTTTTCCACCAAGACACTATATATATTTGAATTATTAAAAGAGGATGGACGAATAAGGAGCCTCGACGCTAACTGATAACACGATTTGACAGAATAACAACCATTCTTCTCCTAATGCCACAAAAGCGAATCCTTAGCCATTAGCCATTACAGAGGTATAGTTGTAATGATTTTGGAATCAACCAGATCAAACAAGGAGTCAACAAGGGTCGAATTCCAAGAACCATTACGGAGCAACAGAGAGCTAACTTTCGCCACCTCGTCCAATCTCAAGCTATTCCAAATCTTAAGAGTACGTAGACAGCCAAGGAATCCAGGCACTTGAAGAAATAGAAACAGACTCTCCATTCCCAATTCTCCACCTCGAGCCTTTAGACAGCAGATCCCGACCGCAGATCCCAATCCCAAAGAATACTTCTTCAAATAAAAGAACAATTACTAGGACTTGCTACTTCTAGAAAATCACGATTTGGAAAGTTTTTACTCTTTAGAGTTCTACAAATTATTAAAGAATCAGGATTTGACATAGGACGCAAAGCTTGTTTAGCAAGTAAGGATTGATTAAAAAGCTCAAGATTTCAAAACTCAAGACCCCCTCAAATTTTGACCTACAAACAAACTCCCACAACTTCGACCAATGAATCTTGTCGAAGGAGTCCGAAATTCCCCACCAGAACCTAGCAAATATTTTATTAAACTCTTTAGTCAAGCTTTTAGAAAGTTTAAAACAGGACATAGTATAAGTCGTAATAAATTGAAGAACATGTGACGTGTTGAACTAGGTTACCTCCAAACGGCGAATATCAACATGTCACTAACTCTTTGATGTGTTTGCTTGATATGTACAAAAATTTTAATTAAACATTCTTAATTGGGTGCAATTTCCGAAGGCGATCTACTTCTTTTTTTTCTTCTTTTTTATTTTTTATTTATTTTTATATATAGTTTTAAAAATAAAGGGTCGGATGCAGAACTACAATACAAAAAAATGTAAAATCGAGAAATACTCGGCAGTTCATGTGCGAGCAGACATGGCCACGTGGCTACAAAATGGAAAAATGTATTTTAAATGTTAAAAACAAATTCTATTTTCAATAGTAGGAAAACATATTATAATTTTTTTTAATAAAGATAATTGGATTTTGGAGTTGAAATGAAGAGAGGAAAGGAGGGGAAGCGGAAGAATATGAGAAAATAAAATAATTTGAAAGATATAAAATAGTCGTTAGAATATTTTGTTTGAATATTGATATTTAAGAAAAGAGAGATGCAAAAACATTTTTGAAGATTTGTGTTTTGAAAAGAAAATGTTTATTTTATATAAAATTTGACAGAAAATTAAAAAAAAGTTGAAAAGAAATAAAGGAGAGGTTACAATGCAATTGTTTAATTTTAATATTATCACATAAATAAATTTGTTCAATATTGGTAAGGACGCCGCCACCCTATCAAATCTCTTTTTTTGGTACAAATAAGAGGAGAGGGATCACAAGTCTTATATAGGGAGCACTATTACTTTCAAATAAATTTAGAGTCTGATACCGATTTTCAGAATCAAACTCATGAATCCAAATTATTTTAGTTATTCATCCAATCTAAAAAGCTTGTTCATCCATTTTAATTATATTACAGTGTTAGTTTCACGCAATTATTTTTATTATAAACAAAATAAATTTTATAAAAAAAGGAAAATAAAATTTATGACTCCAATGAATTCAACAAGTGAAATGTAGGCGAAGGATTTTTTTTATTTTTTTTAATAAAAATAAATAAATAACATGGTGAGAGGCGGATAATGCCAAACAAACACAAAAATAGATTAGCTCTTAGCGAAATTGGAAAAACTGGTTTCCCCCAATTTCAATTGTTCAAAGAAAAAAAAAATTACAATATGATAAATTATATAAAAAAAATTATGATAGGTTGAAAATTAAAATTCAATAGTTACTGTTTTAAAAATTAGAATTTAATTTCGAAACATAATACTATAATTTGATGTTTATGAATTAGAATTTAATTTAAATTTTATAAAATTTAAAAAATAGTCAAAATTATAATGGTGGGTATATAAAATATATGAACAAATTAATTATTTATATTTTAATTTTTATGAAATTATAGGGTTCGATTTTTTTCTTTCAAATCATAAAAAATAAACCGTAAGTTTTTTAGAATATGGGGTAAATTTTTGTTTTTTCGAAGACAAAAAATAGATTAATTCTAGTTTCATTACTCATAAATCAAAGCAATCACTTGATGCATTATCATCAATCCGATCAATAGTTCGAGTCTTTTCAATATCACGATTGGTTATTAAAAAAAAAAAAATCCCACCCTGAATTTTGCTATAAAATCCTACTATGTGTATCAGCACACACCGCAAGCTTTCACCCTCCTCAACGGAATTATTAAAACAAAAATGGCGTTTTGCAATCCAACGTGGCTACTGCTTCTCCTGGCGGCAATATTCCAAGTAGCCGCCTCCCAAAGTCCGGCGGCGGCAGCCAGAGAGTATGTTGAAGCCCACAACCGAGCCAGGGCAGAGGTCGGGGTGGAGCCGCTGCAATGGAGCCAAACACTAGCAAATCTCACAGATCGGCTCGTCCGATTTCAGCGCAACCAAAAGAAGTGCGCCTTTGCCGAGTTGAGCCGCAGCCAGTACGGAGGCAACCAGATGTGGGCCAGCGGACGGGTACTGTCGCCGGGTGCGGCGGTGGAGGAATGGGTGAAAGAAAAGGCGTTTTACAATCACACGAGTAACACGTGCGAGGTTGGCCACCACTGCGGGGTTTACACGCAAGTTGTTTGGCGGAAATCGGCGGAAGTCGGCTGCGCTCAGGCGACGTGTCGGACGGAAGGGATTACTTTAACTATTTGTTTTTATAATCCTGCCGGAAACATCGTCGGCGAGAGTCCCTATTAGATAATCAATGCTATGTAATGTTATCTGGACTTTGTTACTGTAATATGTTGTCCTTTCAATAAATGTTTAATAAATACTTCATTTCTCTTCTATCATCTTCATTATTATTATTTATTTAATTTCGAGAATTTCTAATCTTATTGAATTATATAATTTAACACTAAAATTAACAGCAAAAATTATCGCGACAGTTTTATTGTTTGAAAATAATTCAATTCAATATAATGATCACGAATTTATAAACATAAAATCAATTACATGTTTCGTAAATTAAACAAAGATCTAAGGGAAAATTGAAACATGGAATGGGTTGAAGTATTTTATTTAGAATTTAAAAAGAAAAAATGACTTCTTTTGATATATTAATTTTCAAATTCTAAATGTAATTAAAAGAAAGTAAAATATTCAAAGCTCAACAACTCAAAAATATCTGAGTCTAACCTTTTAATTAGACTACATCAAGTTGTGTTTGTTTCATAGTGAAATATGGAGATTTTTTGGAAAATGACAAAAATATGGAGATGCATAAATTAATTGATTCTTTTTTTAATATTATTAATTTGATATGTAATAAAATGATAAATTTAGAAATTCATATTTATGAATTCTATTATTAATGCTGGACAGAAATGTATTTACAAAAAAAAAAAAAAAAATCTATATATATATATATATATTTCTGAAAAAAAAGTTAGGTAAAACGTAAAATTCTTCGTTTTGAATGAACCACTCGGCGGATAATGCCAACATTGGGGTGAGTCAGTGGGCATATTGAAGTTAATGTGGGCATTAAAAGGTTGCATAATTTAAATAATAATACAAATTAAAATTACAACAAATTGGAAGCCCAATCCAGCAATTTTACAGATGATGAATAAAAATTATTTTTTATTTTTTATTTTGAGATAAATTAGAAATTTACTCATAATTTTGTAAAATTAGAGTTTAGTCTCTATGTTTTGAAAATCTAGACTTTAGTTTTTATGTTTTGAGAAATATAGAATTTAATCTCTATTATTAAGAAGAATATAGATTTAGTCTATGTTATTCGTAAATTGTAAACGAACTAAGTATCTCAATGTGATGTATGAATTATGTTTTTTTTTGTCCAATTGGTTATTTATCTCACACTTTCATCATTAAACACAAAAATAACTAATTTCTACGTATTTTATTCACCAAAAATTATGAAGAACGATTTTTTTTTTAATAAATTTTATCAAACTCTTGATGACTACTAAATTCTAATTTTTCAAAACATGGGATTAAATTGTAGAATCATACAAACTAAAGTCTATATTTTTAAATCATATGAACTGAATTTTAGTTTTCATCAAACCACAATGACTAAATTTATAATTTATCGTTTATTTTTTATTGTTTAAAACTATTTTTATTTGAAAAAAAGTGTTTACATTTACATCTTATAATACAAATAGTTTACATAGGATCCTGAACTTTTGTCGTTTTAATAAATTATTGATCACGAGTGCTCTGACTGCTTGTTTCCTAATTTTCAGACCTTACTAATTTTATAAATATGCGTCACCATTCCTTATTTAACTATCCATTTATATCAAACAATTTTGTATACTGTAATATATCAGAACACATAAGTATTATAATATATTAACCTCAAAAAAAAAAAAAAAATCATTAATGATTATATGAAATTTGATCTAAATTGCACAATTAAATAAAAGCATGAACATTAACAAGAATCAATAAAGAAGAATGTACAACGAATGGATCAGTGTAGTGGCATAGTGATTTTATTGTTTGGTGTTATTTTGGTTCAATACCAGCGTCAGAGTTGCGATCCGTGAAAATGGTATTTTTGATAGGACATGAAATTTTAATTTTTAAAATCATAAATACTAAGTTTTTTTTTAAAATGATATGGATTAAATTAAAAAATTTGAAATTAAATGGACTTTCCAATATTTATCCAAATTTACATGATTAAGAACCATCTCAAAATACACACATTGATGAGTGTTATAAAAACAATCTCAAGCTCAAAGAATTGAAGGGAAGAAACTATAAACATTTCAATTACAAAATGCATGAGGTCCAGTTTTTGTATTATCAGATGCCTTCACTATATACACACAGAAATCAAATCCAATGCACAAAAATTTCAGCATTTCTAAGTTTAACCATGAGAACAAGTGATTAGAAAATTGCAAGTCAAGTCATCAGCTCCTTGGAAATCAGATATCTGAATGTGTAACTCGGAGGAATCCATTCGACGCTCTTCCGAGGATTCCCGAGTTGCACTCGTTTGACACTCTTTCTCAGTGATTCAGGCAAGCTCTTGAGGATCATTTCCATCATGCCTGATAAACACAGTCCGGATTCTTTTGCGAATGACTCGATCATCTTCGGAAGAAGAATCTTTTGATCCTTTCTTACACCGAATGTCGCTCGAATGTACTCATCTTTTGCAGACTCCAGTTCTTGAATCACTCTTTTAGGTGTATAAACACGAACCTGAAATTATATAACCGATAATAATCGTCTTTCGTATGAGACAATTTGAGTGATAATAACAAAAAAAACAAAGTCATGGAAGAAAAGTCATTTAACTATAGACTATTCAGAAATCACCTAAAATGTCAAGGATCAATGAGTTGTAAAATTACCGCAGGATCAGAGTGGCTCCCGGAGCAAAGTGCAAAATGTATGAGAGGTTCCGGACGGCCAATTATATATGTTTGTCGTTCATCTTCGGTCTTGAACTTCGTTCTCGAAGGAAGCAATAGTCGAAGCCACTGCAATGGAACTCATTACATCAAAGTGAAAATCCAAGAAAGATAATATCACATCGTTGGAGGTGTTTGTTTGCAAAATTGTAGAGTGATTAGAAATGTAAAGAAGAAATTGTTGTAATAGCTCGTTTGGATGAGTTTTTATAGAGTAATTATAAAAGTTCATTTTTAATAGCTCCATCAAATCCTCAAACAAACACCTCCTAGAGTAAAAGGAAAATCGAGTATTTTATACCTGGCGAGGACGAGGCATTCGACAGCCAAGAATAAAGCTCTGAATTGTGTCTACACTAATTGTATGGCCTCCTATATTATAAGCAGACTGGAAAACAAAACATAGAAAAAGTGAGAACAAGTAGTTTTGAGTCTAAACTCCTTATAATAAACCAGATAACTTACCTTCAATAGTAAAAAAGCTCTCTTCACATTGTTTTGAGGTACCCCGTAAGCCAAATATGTCTGTTCGAAAACAAAAAGAAAACGACTACAATCCGATTCTACGGAGAAAAGAAGTGAAAGGATGAATCAACAAATGCAAAAGGTTGAAAAGTTTACATGCATCACAAGTGAATTATGAATATTTATCCAAAAAGCCAACTTTTCCTCATACTTAAGCTTCCTCAAATCAACTTCCTCCAAACGAGAAATAAGCAACCTGTAGTAAAACCATAACCCGAGATCCGTACATTAAGATTCGGGATACACTCTAGATTTCGAATGCTGATGGCATACATTAACATAGAGCTGACCTGAAGTTTTCGAGCAAACTCTCGACATCCCGTAATTTATGAGGGTCTCCACAAATCCATGATATCTCAATCATTGTACTGTATGGGCCACTATAATCCTTAAAACCTTCCACGAGAAAAGGGTTGTCCAATCCAACGTCGAACGATGAGCTGTTTCTGAACCGTGGACTGCATGTCGCACACTGTTCTCGAGGAGAAAATTCACTAACCGACGACAAAGAAGACACCGGAGATGAAAGTCCGTGATTTGAGAACGATGGTTCTGCTAGCTTGCAATATATAGCTGATATGCACTTGATCATGTCTTCTGAAAGCCGGTTGGGAGTCTCGGGTACGTGGTCAGATATGCGTGTTCCAAGATGCTCGGCGAGACTGATTATATTTGATGAAACATTATGTGCATACTATGAAGAAGCAACAAGCAATTTCATTACTAAGAAAATGATTAAAAAAACACTTCTAAAATACTTCAACAAGAGCTAAATGTTACCTCCATCATGGACACCGGTTGCGAATGACAGGCACGAAGAGTTCGATCCAATGACTCTGCTGAAGCGGACACTTTATCTATAGAAGCTGCATTCGCCGTCGTCAGTGACGATTGAGAACGATAAAAGTTTGAAACCGAAAATTTTCCATCTCTTCCCATATCACTGCAATTCTTCCTTGGATTTTCAAGTGACTGACAACCAGAAGGGGCTGCAGAGTTTTCATCTTTGGATGCAATTTCAGGTAGAGGAACTTCCATGAACCTGCCTCGAGGGGTCGTAGGATATTTCGACTTCTCGTCCTTAGCAGAAGGGGATATAGAAGACGATTGTCCCTCGAACGCTTTTCGGTACAAAGAAAGAAGATATTGTTCTAAATGCACAACTTCTAGTTCTAACGTTGCAATATCCTTGATCAACTCTATGGCTGACTGATATCAAAAAGTGGATTAAAGTTACAAAAAAAATGAAACATCTTGAGAGAACAAGAACTTATCTCATATGAACAACTTCTAGTTAGAATTTAGTCCTTATCGTTTAAAAATCTAGACTTTAGTCTCTATGTTTTGGAGAAATATAGAATTTAGTCTATGTGATTTGATAAAACCTGAAAGTTAGTCCATATTATTCGTAAATTGTAGACGAATTAAGTACGTAGATGTAACTTCTAATTTATGAATTATGCATTTTTTTTATCCAATCAATAACTTATCTAGCACTATCATCATTAAACATATAAATAGCTAACTTCTACATATTTTATTCACCAACAATTGTGAACGACATTAACTTTTTGTAGATTTTATCAAATCTTAAGGACTAAATTCTAATTTTTCAAACCATAGGGATCAAATTTATAATTTACCCAAAAAAATGATCAAAGAGGTTATTTTACCTTTGGCATTGAGATATTGTCTGATTTATTATGAGGAAAGACTCCATGACCCAATGCTTCTTCTAATGTGGACCGGAGCTTGAACTGGTTTTGCAATCGTCTTTCAAGTTCAATAATCTAAAATTAAAGCATTGAAACGATGAAATAATCAACACAAAGTTGGCTTGGTAATTCACATTGTACAAAGACTTCCAAGTTCAAATCCATACCTCCTGCTTCAATGAATTATGCACTTCGAACTTCGGCGACGAGTTTTTCTTATTCTCGACGTCTTTCGCCTGATCTATATCCTGGTGTTTAATGAAAGAAAACTAGTAAGTTTGCAGCTCATTAATGATCTTTCGCCAAGAGTAGTTTGACAGGCGTTTCTATTTTAAAACTTCTCATAATCTAGCTAATTCATATCATTTTTTGTGTAAATGTTAAGTTCTTGCCTAATAAACCATATAATAGTTGATAAGGAAAAAAGGCTAAGGAACACATCTAACCATCGTAACAGTGTTGGACGATTCGAGCAAACTATCTAATCGATCATCATGAACCGCTTTCTCTTCGAGCGAGCTGCCATATGTGTAGAGCAAAGACAAAAGAATTCTACAACATGAGTAGGAGAGGTAGAAGTCAAGGACAAAGATTCATCATCATCATTCAGACATTAAAACTTCACATCCAAACAACCATCAGAAACTATACTCTCTTATACTTTATGAACAAAATGCTAATCTAACAACAGATTAATACTTGACTTCGGTAATGAAATCGGAAACAACAAAACACAATGATTTATGTTGTTCACCAACCATGTTAACTACGTCCACTCGCAAGAACTATTTTATTAAGGGAGATAGAATACATCATGCTCATAGTTGAATGCATATCCCAACAAATTATTTCTGCACAAATCTGAAGTACAAACTCTATTAAAAGAATCAATCAAATTTCACAAGACAAACATGAAATATATTTTTTTCCTATACTCCTAATTCCCAGAGTTCTATTAATAGGATTGGAATTTAAATCAAAGAACTCCCATTTTCAACCAACAACAACTCAGATACACAATCATGAACAGAGACCAAAAGTTCATAAATCAACAAGTACATTGAAAGCTACCTTTTAGAGTTTATGAGCCCTGTTTTCAAATCCACTCCCAGCATTTATTTTAGTGTTTAGTTGTCCCTAACAAACCCCACTTTCAACAAGACCAGCTCAAATGGATAAACAACCCCTAAAACCCCAAAAAAAAAAAACCCAGGTCCAGCAAACAAGAAATAGAAGGAAGAAAGATGAAGGAAGCCAAAATGGAAGAAAACAGAGTGCAGTGAACTAGGTAGTGATAGGATGGTGCAGACCCAGAAAGGAAAAATAAAAAGAAAATTTCGTAGGTACAATTACAAACCTCCATTGAAAAGGGACCCATTAAGCTGAAATAATAATAGGTGGAGTTTTCTGAATTTGGGGTTTGGTTTGAGAAACGGATGAAGAAAGAAAAGTCCAAATAGAGTCAACAATGGACGCAAATCGCCAAATGAGAAAGGAGATTCCCAAAGGAAGAAAGATTTCCAATGCTGGGTTTTGTTTGATAGTTAGTTCTCACAGATTAGAGTAGGAACTTATCAACTTCCTCTGCCCTCTCTAATTCGATTATTTTAAATAAAATTTAAAACCAATCAAATTAACCTATCATCAATTCTTTCGATTTTAAAATAGTAAAAATCTAGACTTTGATCTTCATGGTGGAGAGAAATTTACAATTTAATAAGTATGATTTGAAAAATTAAAATTTAGTCAGGTTTGATAAAATCTAAAAAATTAATTCATATGGTTAGTAATTATCCGTAAATAAAATACGTAGAAGTTAATTTATTTCTATGGTTAATTGTAAGAGTATTAGATAAGTAATTGATTAGACAAAAAAAGTGCATCTTTCATACATCTAAATATACATCTACGTATTTAATTCGTCTACAATTAAGTTCTATTTATTCAAATTATAAGGACTAATTTTATATTTCTCTTAACTAAATTATTTATTTTTTCATATTACAGAGACAAAAGTCTAGATTTTTAAATCATATGAACGGGTCAAATTTATAATTTATCTTAAAATTGAAGGTAAAGATGTCACGTTTATAAAGAAATGTATAATATTGGAGGTCCCTGATTTGTATGGAGAGGAGCAAAAAGTTGGATTTAAAATAAATAAATAAATAAAATGTTCTCTGCACAGAAGAAAACAAGCACAGAGATACGAAAGAGGAGAGCGCTGAATAATCCAACGGCTTCAACCCTCACAAACAAACCAACTAATGCAACTATTCTGCTTTTTCATTTTACCATTATTATATCTCAATTCTTTAACCCTTTTTTTTTATTATTATTTATGTTTTTTTTTTCTTCTTTTCTCATGACAGAAACTAGTTTAGATGTAATTTATCACGAGTTATTTTTGTTGATTAATAAGTAAATAATTGTCAGAAATTTTTATTTTTGAGATTCAACAACAACATTCCAGAGTGAAGAAGTCTCAAATTTGTAACCTCTAAGTTTTGAAATAGAAAAAAATAGAGAGAAAATCCTACAAGAGAGTTTAATTATTAAATCAAAATCGAAAATAATCATGAATCTAAGTAACAAAATGTTTTAATATAGGAAATTGACGGTAAACAACAAATTCATAAATATTTCATAAATATTAAAATATGAAATAGTTAATTTTATTTAAACTTTCGACGTTTCAAGTTTTACTTGATCTAAATCTATCGATTTATGAATTTTGTAGCTATCGTGATGTTTAGAGAGATTTATCGATTTAAATAAAGACAGACAGAAAGAAAGATGTAATATTGACTTTGAAAAAAAAGAATCTTCTCTTGTTTGGAGTTTCAATCTCCCTCTCCTTTTAACACACACAAAATACAAAATGAAATGAAACTTCTATTTTATCCTTATTAAAAACCAACTATTTTACATGCAAATACCAAGTTACAAGTCTTGCTTGCACATGCATGCAACAAGTTACATTCAAAACCATATTATATTTTTATTTTCATTTTTGGGTCAGTGATTTTTTTTTTTTTTTTTTCCATTGATATTATAAATAAAATAATCTAATTCTGACAGACATGCTTCATGTTGAGTTGTACTCCCTTGTCAGTTTATTTAAAAAATAATAAAATGTATAATAATCCAAGATATACATCAAATTTAAATACAACTTGGATTCTTCTCGAAAACTAAAAGTCCTTGTTTTTATAACCTAAAAAATTTCGGAAATATAATTTCATTTAATACTCTAATAATTTTGGAAAGTGTAATTAGATTGAGTTAAGGATAATGAAATCCTTTCGAGGTCATGAAAGATCTAAAATTAAGTGTGTTTAGTTAACTTTGCTTCATGAATCCTTTATGTTTTTAATTGCAAGTAATATTTTATTTTTAAAGGAGTGTTTTTTTCTTTAGTTTTAGAATGCAAAACTCGAACTCGTTATTTATATTAGATAGGACGAGATTTCGCTTCAAACACACATCATATAAATGTTTTGAAAGTAGAGAAAAAACATAAAATAATGTCATAAAAGTAAAATAGCCTGAAAATGTTTTTTTTTTCACAAAAATTGTTTTTTTTTTGAATTTTTTTGACTAAGAAAAGTCTCCTAACTTTTTTGTTTTTTTAGTTGTGGTCGGGTTAACTCAAGCATCGATATGTATTTGCAAAATAAAAAAATAAAATAAGTAGAAAGAGACAAAAAAGAAAAGGTGAAAATAATAGGCAAAGTTAGGAGGTAGGGTTGGCTTTACAAGGGATTTGATGAACAAGTATTATTTTAAGATAAATTACATATATACATATATATATATATATATATATATACATATATATATATATATATATCAATTTTAGTCAAAATTACTATAAACCAAAACTCACCTCATTCATCACAAATTCATTTAGAAAGTAGCTATTTTCTTAGAGAAAATAATAAGATAATAGGGCTAGATTTTAACCCCCAATGTTTTGATTTTCTAGGCAAAAAAATGATCCCTCTATTCGTTTCTTTTACGTAGATAAAATTTGAATCTATATGTTTCATTTGAATAAGTGGATAAAACATAACTTCAAATATTTTACTTATCAGCATTAAAAAAAAATTATTCAAAATATATATTAACTAAGTTTTATTCGTTGTAGTCGAGATCGAGTTAACTCAACCAAACATAAGAAGAAAGTGATAGAAAAAGAATGAGTATTTGGTAAAAGTTTAGTTGCAAATTTAAAAGGAATAATGGAAGTGGGTATAGGGGGGGAAAAGGGGTTTGAGTTTGAGAGAAAAAACAAATGCAATATCCAAATTTCAAAGGAATCTTTGTTCTTTGATGTGAGAGAAGATGCCTTTTGCTTATTATGAATGGCATTGACTTGCTTGTCCAAATGTCATTTGAAAGTTTCTCTCTCTTTTTTTTCTTCCCTATCTTTAATTGGTTTGTGGGATTCCCCTTTATACCCCTTAATTTCTTTCTTCTCCTTCTTGCTTTCTCTAATTACAACTACTTTCAACTAATTTCTAAAGCTCTCTTGTTATTTTCTTAGCCATGGTTTTATTACCAATCTCATCTTTGTCTCATTCACATGTTAGGTATAGATTAGATGCTTCCAATATATAATAAAATGATCTTATTATATATATTTTTTTATTTTAAATTGTTTATACATCTTCAAGTTGTTAATACATGAGAACAAAATGTAAGTTAAAAGAGAAGATCTTGAATATATATAGAAAACACATCACCTCCGTTTCATAGGAATTCCTTTGGACTAAAACCAAATACAAAATTAGGATAACTTATGTCTAATGTGAACAATATTATATAAATACTAAACAGTACATAATTATTTTATAAATTAACAATGGACCAAGTACAGGTTTTTAATTTTTATTAGAGAGATAAACAACTTTCTTTCCTTCTCAATTGATAACAAATTAACGTAGGAGTTGACTATCAATTGAAAAATTACAACGGGTAGCATAAGAGAGCAAAATTTGGGTACATATTTTCTACCATGTATATAAGTAATAACGTGTCATATTAGTAACTCGAATATATACAAAATCATTATATAAAAATAATGATAATTTGACTTAATAATCAGAGTTAAATGATAGATTAAGTGGATGTTAAGAAGGGGCATGTCTATGGATATTAGTAAATAAATTTTCCTACTTTTTAAATTTATTATTATTTTAAAATGATTTTTGACCGTTTCTCCTCATTTATGGACAAGGAAATAAGACAAAATAAAGCGTTGAGGTAAAATGGGCTGGTTGTCAATCATGGGCCTCAAGAGTCATAATTATCGGCCCACGTTTCTTATAACAAAACAGCCCATTGGTAAGGCCCGTTCATAAAAGAACACAACCATTTGTTTTTCTTTTTCTTGGAAACTTACCAAACTAATCTATAAAATAATTATAAATATAATCACTAAAATATAATCAATGTATTAATAATCATATAATACAATACTTATAATACAGTATTAACGAGAGTGCACTTCCATTGAAGCCCACTAAATAAGTCTTTGATCTATAGTTAACACTCATCAGTACATGACTCCTTTAAGGTCAAGATTGAGGTACAAGCTCCCAACATTCAATTTCACCCAATTTTCTTTATCCACAAGCTTTGAACACGGGCATGTTAAATAATATTATAAAAGGCTAGATCATTCATCTTTATCCTAGATGACCAAACGAAATTTTAAATCAGAGACATTAATGCAAGATTGATGGAGAGAATTCAAAAACACACTTTGTCTATGACTAGTGTAGAATGATGATCTAGACCATACACATTATCTAAAGTAAGGTTGTGGCAAAATTGTAACCACGCGATTGACTTGATTACCGAGGAAAGATGTCGCTAATTTATAGCCATACGATTATATTTGGAGCCCAAGTTTGGAAATGCTATGAATAGGTGATTTTCAATATTGTTGGCAAACTATCTCAAAATCTGGCAAGACATCTCACATCTAAGTGAGTGAGGATGTGAGATAAAAATAGAGAGAGTTTCTCTTTCTAAGAAAGTTTGGTGTTGTTTTCTAAAAGATAAAGTTTGTAACTACTATTTTTATCATGAAATTCTTCTATTGACAAGTAGTTTTTACGCTAATTAGTTTAGGGATTTTTGCATTAAATCATGAGACAATCTTTATATTCTTCATCTTCATTAATATTATTATTAAAGTAGGTATATTTTATTAAATTATCTATATGATTATGGAGTTAAAGAATTTTAACAGCCTCTAAACTCGGACCTGATGGATAAAGAAGGGCTGCTGTCGGGGATATTTCCGGCGTGGCGTAAACCTAGTGTCAGCGACACGTCACCGGCAGTGGTCCCAGGTGGTATGAGTGTACTGGGCCCGAGGATGTCAGACGTGGCAGAGCAGCTTGTGGTCCCCAACTCTTGATCAGGTGCAGGAAGAACGCTGACGCGCCGACTCGTGTCCAGCAGGTCTGAGTCATAATGGTTGAGCGGAAAGCAGTGCGCCACCATCGAAGGAGGCGGCGCTGAAGGGTCGTTGTCGGAGGGGTGATCGGTTCCTGTAAGTGGTGGCGGTGCGGCGGAGGAAGGCGGCGGTTGAGTTTTTTGGGAGTTGGTTTGTGTGTTATTTTCAAATTCTTGTTGGTACATGTCTTCCACCATGGGTTTCCACAACCGAACCCTGGCATTAATGAACCAGTTGGCTACCTGCAAAATATTCATATACCTATTTATATATTTATTTATTTTCATTCATTACACTATCAATACTAAATTACTATAAAATTAATCAAATTAATTAAGTTCCCCACCCAATGTGCATCATCCCAATTTTCACTCTAGAAGCCATATTTTGATTCATTTAACTTGAAAACTGAAACTAGTATCAGAGAAGAAACCCCAAACATTTTCAACCAAAAATTCTTATTTAATCATATTAAATAATTTCATCTAATTCCCAAAAACTTCAAATTTAATTTTCATTATTATCAAGATGAATTATTTAATATAACTTTAGAAATTAGAAAGGTAACGTTTAAAAAAAACAAATTTAATTATAACTATCCAAATAAAAAACAACACCTCCCTTTAATCAGAATTAAAAAAAAAAAAAAAAAAACTTTGGATTATTAAGATTAAGTTTAGTCTAAGATTTAAGTTGATTTAATCAATTCATTTGAGATCAAATTAAAGTAGAGGTTAGGATGTGCTTTGTATGGTCAAATTAAGCTTAAGCCAAAGAAGAGAAAGTGAGTGAAAAATGGGCAGAGACTGGTAAAAGTACTGTGAATTTGGGTTTTAATCAGCAACCCTTTTCTTTAGAACATACAAAAAAATGGGGCAGAGTAGGCTAAGCAACAGCAGCTGTGCCTCTACTACTGCTTTATGTCGATGACAATGAACAGTCTGACATTTAAAAGCCTTTATAATATACCATTTCGCAAGAGAATAAACGATTTCGAGGATGAACTCGTGACCGTGGTATTGAACTGGATCACCTCCAAACAATAAAACCAACGTGCTACTGACCCTTACGGTATTATTGTGTCTATTTTTTCTTTCTAATTACCTCGAATTTATTTATTGTCATCATGTTTTTTTCCTATGTGTGGTTGGATTAATTGTCTGCAATTGGAAAGATGATGCATTCAGGTCTCTTTAACTAGTGTACTACTTGGTGCTACACATTTATTATCATCCTTGAATGTTTTCAGAATCGAAGAAATAATCCAAAGTCAATAGAGAATATAATTTTGATTTAATATGTTTAATTCTCATTAAAACTGATTTGCTAACCTGATTTCTTGATAAACCAGTCTGCCTAGCCAACAGATGCTTATCACCATCACTAGGGTACCTGAGATAGGGAAATTGAAGGGGAAAAAAACACACACACACACAAACAAAAACATATGAGTTATTTGTAAAATAAGCTAAAATTTGTAACTTTTGAACATTCTTTCTTTTGTAGTGTCAAAATCTAAGTCAGATATTAGATGAATCTAGCATTGAACCAATAAACGAAAGAGATAAGAAGAAAGATACGAACGGGTGAAGAAAATGATCGAAGAGCCAAGCACGCAAGGTGTTGACGGAGCGTTCCGGCAAGCCACGTTGTGGACGACAAGCTTCTTGTTCCATGATCATGCCCATTTGGTGGAAGGCTCGTTGGTGCCTCAAGCTTTGCTCCAACAGCTTAAGCCTTGGAGTCTCTCCTTTAGTTATTCCATTTGCTGCTCCCCCATCTTTCTCCCCCAACATCTCGCTGCTGTGCTTAAGCTGCTCGTAAATTGCATCCTTCAAACATCTGAAATGCCTCGACATCGCCTTATGCGCCAACGTCGTGTATTGCATTGCTGCTCCGAACCCTATCACGACTTCGAACGAATGCACCACCGTTTGCATTCGTTCGCAGTAATGGTTGTATCTTCGATCCACCTGCACTTTCAAATCCCCAACCAAATCAATCATCATATCCATCTTCATGTTTTTCATTTTAAAAATCTTTTTTTTTAAGTCTTAGTTAAAATTCCTTTTAAAAAGTGACATTGGTCATCCTATAATTTAATCATATTTTTCTATAATCATTTTTTTTATTCTTTCTTTTAACTTATTTCTTCACAAAAACTATTTTTTTATTGTTTTCCCAACTATTTTTCAATCATATTATCATTATTATTTTTTCATAATTATTTTTTTTCGCTTCAAACACAATTAATAATTCTTTTTATAATCATTCTATTTAATGATAATATTTCTTTTCGTATTTTAAATAATTCGCATATTCTTATAATCATTTTCATTCTCTTTTACTCAGACACCCCTATAACGATTATGATGTTTCGTCTATGATTCTTAATGGGAGGTTGTTTTTTTTTAATTTTTGAATGTACTTTGCATACTCTTTCAATAAATGATAAATATTCGTATCTTCTCAAAAGAAAAAAGAAACCCTAAGGTCATATTATATAATTAAAAAGCAATAACATTTAAAATTAAAAAAATAGAACCTACCCTCGAACGTGATTTGGTAATCGATGTAAGATTGCGTTGAATCAAATATTTGTTTTTTAATAATAATAAATGAAGTTGGTAATGTGTCGTTTATTTCTATTTTGTAACATCATCGGCCGGCTTTTCTTGGATTTAGAAAAAAGAAAAACCCGACCGGATGTGTGCTATATAGAATTTCAAAAATAATGAAAAAAAAATAAAAATTAAAAATTACATACCTCATCAAGCATAGATAACAGTTTGACTTTCCTTCTTTGATGTTCAATCCTCTCAGCTGTTGACAAAGCTAGCGGTGGCTGTGGCTGATCCTTTTCCGGGGAGGAAGCGACTCCGCCGCCTTCGCCGCCGTGGGAATTTGATTTATTGTTATTATTTTTCATATTCTTAAACTCATCATCACCTCTTCCAACGGTACAAAACTCTTGTAACAATTCTTGTGCAGGTTTGACATATTTTGAGATTCTAAACAAATTGGCAACTCCCAAAGAAGAATTCCAACACTCAATTCTCAATTCCTCAGCTTTATTTCTAGCTTCTAACGATGATGATGTTAATGACAATGAAAGCCGCCCTTCGTTAGGGACGTTTGAAGAAGAATGTTGATTTCTTTTTTCTTCCACCCCCGGCCATGTGAATTCTCCAAAACACCCTCCTGAAGATTGAATATTTGAGGAGACTGGCGGGGGCGGCGACCGCGGGTTAGGGTTCATTACAAAAAACTGCATCGCGATGGCCGAGTCCGTGCCAATCCAGTAGTCGGTTTGCGGCGGGGGCGGTGTCGTTGTCGGCGGAGGAAAATTGAACATTTCGTTGAATATTCCGTTGGTGTCATAGACGTGATCGTTGACGGCAGCGGTGCAAAAGGGCATGAAAAAGCCGCCGGCCGCCGCCGTGTGGTGGTAGTCTTGTTGTGACATAGAATTAGAATAACTGAGTTGAACAAAAATGGTGGAATTGTAAAAAATTCGACGCCCTGTTCGCTATAATTTCAATATCATCAAATTCTCGAAAATCATTTTTTTCATCTCTCTCCTTTCGATATACAAATTTTTCTTTTCTCAATCCGCTGCAAAATCATCCCAAATTTCAGAAAAATTCATCCCAAAAAAAAACCCACTATTAAATTTCGAGTCGTCAACCAAAACATCGGTAAAAATCCAAACTTTTTGCCAGCTGAAGAAGATATAGAAGACAGAGAGAGAGAAACAAAAGCAGGCGATGATGAACTACTGGGTTTTTTTTTTTTTTTTTCTTGGAATTATTTTTGAATTAGTATAATTGAAACTCTTTTAGCAAAAAAAAAAAAAAGAAAAAGGAAAAGAAAAGAAAATGTACCTGTTAGAAGCAAAGGACTTGAAACATCGTTGTCGTTGGTGTGGAATTGAGAAGTTTGTTCCCCAATTGTTTCCGTTTATTTATTTCTTTTGTCTTTGCACTTCCACTATTTTTTCGAAAAGGAGAGTTGCAATTTCAATCACTACACCATATCTCTCTATTAATTAAAAGAATTTACCGTTCAACGCCAAAGCTACACGTTAATATCCCTATAGCTTTCTGTATAGAGTTTGTTGTTCCTCTCTCTCCTGTTTTACTAAAAAAATTAAAAGAATTTTTAATTGAAAAATGGATAAAAGTTCTCTATTATATTATATTTAAAATTAGTATTTTGAATGATGATTTATTTTGAGTATTTAAAAGTAATGATGACAGTCAAAAACTTGTTTTGATGTAGCTTATAAAAGTATTTGAAATTAGTATTTCGAACGAAAATTAAAATTGAGTATTTAGAAGTAACTATTACAGTAAAAAGCTTAATAAACCAAAATTTTTATTGAAATCAAAACTAAAAACCGAGCCAAACAAAATAAAATCGAACCAAAGATTTTGTTTTTTGTTGAACAAGACTCAATTATTGAAAATTAACTCCTCATTTCTAAACGCTCCACAATTTTACAAACAAACACCCATTTAGTAATTTATAGGATAGATGTAGACTACTTCTCTCATCATCAATTAATTTTGAGTTAGATACTCAACAAATATAATATTGATCATAATATATGTTATAATACCATGCATCATTAACATAGTGTATTATGATGGTTGCTATTATCTCCAAACATATGTTGATTGTCATGGGACTTGAGATTCAAAACACATCTATATGTCTTTCTCAAGTAGGTCACTTTCCTCTCTATCCAATGCCAAATGATGAGGGACCAACATTCTCATGGTTTATTATTCATCACTACAAAAATTTCTTTTTTTTTTTTCCTATTCTATATTAGTTTATTCACAATTGTACTATATTAATATAAGCTATCGATGTCTTCATCGCTTTGAAATAAGAGCGCATGGTTAATTCAAATCAAGATGGCTAAAGACTTTATAGAAAAATAGTAGAATTATATATAGCATGAAGAAATGGGAGATTTTGGAAGGGCTTTAAATTGTGGTCCTAATGAAGAAAATGGCCGCGCATTCAAATAATTGAAAAACAAAACCATTTGGAGATGTTTGTTTTGAGTGTTTATAAACATTTTATAAACGAGCTTTTTTAACGACGTTTTAAAAACTTTATACAAACGAGCTATTATTACAATTTCTTCTTTATAATCACCCAAAATAACTCCTCATTTTTAAACACTCAAAATAAATACTCCACAATTTCACAAACAACACATATAAAAGTGAAAGTGAGAGGAAAAAAATTTATTATTAAATCGCATGGATTTAGGCGTTGGGAACTCTTTCAGTTTTCAACGTACTCTTTTAAAT
>JBBMEG010000004.1:999627-1064147 GCA_037832605.1 Cyclanthera cordifolia
TACTTAGATTTGTTATGAAAGTAGTTCTTGAAGGGGAATCTTGGGGGTCCACGTGGCATATATATATAGTAGGCAAGGGGTGGTCATTGCCACATGGGAATATTTGTGGTTTTTATAAAAGTTATTTGAATAGCAATATTTAGAAAATATTTCATTTACACTTTAAAAAAGACCAATGGTTGCACATAAAATTATATGTGACCAATGAATTAATTTGATCAATTGCTTTCAATCAGTTTAACCGAAAGTATGGCATCGCACATACACGGAGTGTACTTTGCTCAAGCTTTTGATTAGTGCCAAATATCGAAGGATCGAAAAACAACGATAACAGGGTAATATTCTTTATGAAAATTAATATGAAAATCAAACTATATTTAATTTAAAATTTGGCATTCTAGCTACATGTTTCAATCAAGTTTATATATAGAAATAAAATAAAATAAACTAATCATATTATATATCAAACTATCATTATATTACTTCAACTCTATGAATCAATTCATTCTGCTGCAAAAAATGAACTTCAAAACGCCATTACATGATGAGTGCTTTTCAAGACTATTGCAACTTGTTGATGTTCCTGTTCTTGATTTCCGATTCAACCACTTCTTCGCCTTCTCGAATCGAGTTGCTTTATGCTTGTGATCTACGCTAAATTTGTAGCTTCTCAAAAATCTTTGCCTTGGGTAGTTAATAATTTCATTGCTTCGATATGTTTCGATTCTAAATAATGAAGAAGAAGAAGAAGAAGGAGGAGGAGGCTTCTGATGCGTAATGATGTTATTGTTTAAGCTTAGCCTTTGAAGAAAGGCAGCATCTGCTTCTGCCCATTTCTTTTGCTTGGAAACCACTGCATTCTCTAGGACTTTTGAATCCATTATCTAATTTGATTTCTAATTATCTGCATTAAAAAATACACCATGTTGTTAAAAATAAATTTAAACCCTTCTCCTGCTCCAATGCACTACTCAATTAAATCTATCACCTCTTCAATATTCTTCAATATTCAAGTTATCAATTTTTTTAAAAAAATCTTTTACTAGATCAAGCACAATTTCTATTCATAGACTTTTTTTTTATTATTATTATTATACATGAAAAACTCTCTTATCACCAAAGTGTTGATGACGAGTTGATTTCGGTGTATTTAAAACATTGAAAAAAATTACCTTAAAAAAATTTAATAAAAAAGATTAAGTTCATGTTAATATCTTCTAACGTTTAAAAATAGATAATTTAACTTTATTTATTGTTAATTGATTTAGTTTTCAAATTTTTGAATTATTTAATAAATTTCAACTAAAAACCAATCAAAACAATGACAAATTATTTAAACTAAATAATGAAACAAATCTCTATTTCACAATATTTATTTATGTTTCAAATTTAGAGAAAAAAAAAACCCAACAATAGTAATAATAAAACGCTTCAAGAAACAAACTTTCTAAAAATTAGAAAATTAAATGTCAAAATTCTGCTATGTTTTGGATATTTCATTGATCATCATTTTATAGTCTGATAAAGTATCATATAGTTTCAATTAAATAAGTAATCATTCAGATGATACAATATGAAAACATGATATATATTTATTTGTTCTAACCATAATTAATTGCAAAAAAACTATAAATTCAACTTATTATCTCTTAAAATATTCAAAACTTCTTAAATTAGAGATTTTAGATGATTATCTAACTTGGATTATATACCTAAAATCAATCTTACTTCTATATTTATATGTGCAATTAGAGAAAGCTATTGATTAGATGATCTTCATAATTTGCATAAAATTAAAAAAAATGCTATAAAAAAAACTATTAAGAAAATTAGAACATCCATACATAATAAATACTATAAACTATATGTTCATTTATTCATGAATCTATTAGTAAACCTTTTTAATTATCGTAAAAAAAAAAGTTTATGACAATTTTAAAATGACATAAATGATATTTTACAATATTGTTGTTATATATTTATGATGATGTGATATTATGATGCAAAATCTTAAGCGCTAATTGTGCTTTTGCATCCGGATGTCGAGATGATTCATGAACAGTGACCTAAATTAAAATAGAACGACGAAATTGTATCAAAGATAAAGAAGAGGAATACGATATGATCATGGGGGAGGTATTCTATAATTTCATATATTTGAACGAAGGTGTAATCTTAAAAAAAAAAAAAAAAAAAGAAACCCTACAAAAATTAACATAAAAAATTGAACTTTTTTTTGTTACCTTTTAATTTGTAGACTTAGTTTCTGATGGGAAAACTTGTAGTTTCTGAAGCTGTGTGTTACTGCAAAATCCAACTCCTTTTTATAAGTGAAAGAAATATAAAATTATTTTCCTACTAGAACATAGATTTATATCCTTTTTTGAAAAATAAAGTTTATTTTTCTCCTTGTCCAACTATAATTTCTCTGAGATAGTTTCCTTTTCCTTTTCTTTTTAGGAGTTTTTTTTTTATTTAAAAAAAAAATATAGATATATATAAGATATTATGGATGATAATAATAATAAAAAAAAACAAATCGAAAAGAAAATTCTATTTTTAGGCTAAATATTATTGAATAACTTCTATTATTTTAAATAGGCCATTGTTTTGGACTACAATCTTCTATGAAAATTCAATTGAATAATTGATTTTCATAATCAATCTTTTAAAATTCCCAAGATTTCGTTTTATTGATTAAAAGGGTTATATTATCTTTTAAAATATTTCAAATTTTCGATATGCGATTAAAAAAAAAATCATTTTTTTTTAATCTTTTAAACTATGATATAGCCTCCAAACCCATAAGGAAAAGGATACTTTTATGTCTTATAAATATTCAAAGCTTTTAGAAAGTGTGGACATCCATCTCAAAACTAATTGACGAACAATAGTCCACTCTATCTTTAAACAGGTCGAAGAATCTCATCTTTCCAATGGAGGACATTTGTCATAAGGTGAGTATCTCCAACCTAGCTATCTTCATATTTTTCATTACTAAGTACAATAGGAGATTCTTCAATTAACGCTATCGATTCTTGTCAATGGTGCTACTTGCTCTTGTTGATTAAAGTTTATTGTTGAGGGTAAACGTGATGAATTGAAGAGAAATTAAATTATTTCATTATAGACATCAATTTAGAGTATATGAAAAATATGAAAAATTCTGTTATAATAATTAAAAACAATATCGGTATAATATTTTGAAATTCAAAAGGAGATTAAAAACAATATCGGTTTTTGGAGAGGGGTAATTTGTTTTGATATTTCATATGTTTTTGATATTATCATCTTTAAATCACTCACAGATTAAAATTTAAAATTAAAAAAAAAAAAAAAAAAAAAAAAAATCTAAACGATGATGAGGTTAATGAGGCGAATGAATAGAACCTTCAAATCTGAAGTATTGGTGTTGGCCTCTAAAATAGTTGAAACAAATTGAAGGTTAAAAGATGTCGAAACACCAAAATCGACAGTGCAATGGACGACAAGTCGCTTCCTTATAATCTCCGACTTCGGAAAGATCACAAGCCTTCTGCTTCAACCGAACCTTGCAAGAATCATAAGCAAGAAAGGGAATTTCAGGTTTTTTTTTTTTTTTTTTTTTTCTTCCTAATTTCAAATTTATTGTTTTCAAAATTAGGGTTACAAATTTTATTGTTTTTTTTTTGAATTTTTGAATTTTTCATGAGAATTAAGGGTGGAGAAGAAATGTATGGAGGTCATATAGCTGCTAATTACAAATGTGAAAAATGTGGATGCTCTTTTGACCTTCAAACCTCCCTTCATTCACACCATTGCAGAGTAAGTTTTATCATTTTTTTTTTTAATTTTCTTCAATGAGTTTTGTTGAATTGTCAATCTTAATTCTTTATTATACATGAAAAATCTCTTTATTTATTTATTTTTTTTAGCAAAAATGTAAGAATTAAAATAAATTGAATTGTTGGTGCAGAGTAAAGGTAATGAGAAAGAGGCAATGGAAAATGAAATGCAAGAGAGTTTGGGAGATAAATCATCGTACAGGAAAAGAAGCAGGAAGGGAATTCCAATACGGGCTCCATTCTTTTAATTTTTTTTTTTTTTTTTTTTAATTTTTATGAATACTCTAGTAAAACGATGTCGTTTTGATGTTTTTGTTATCTTGAGCAAACGACAGCGTTTCACTTTTATATTTTGTTATTCAATTGTGTATAGGTGTAGAGTTATTACTTGCTCTTTTTTGAATTTTTGTTTACTGTTTATGTGGTCTCCTCCTTCATTAATAAAATAAATCACCTATAAATTTTGTTGTAGTCTTCTTAACTATTTTACTTATAGGGTTGTTATGATAGAGATGAAGAATATTGTAGAAATGTATTGAGAGAGTAGAAGTAATGGTAGAGGCACTGTGTCACAAACTTAATGGGCAAATTAACCACATAAATAAACGCTAATACTAACAAATAATATGCACACTATTTGAAGATTAAACCTAGGAATGGAGCAAATTTGAGAAGGATTTGTGGTTAGATATGGATTTCGAGCTCTATCTATATATACACATAAGAAATCAACCCAAACAATAATGACAATTGATCATTCACTCCTTACTGAATTAAAAGCACATTAAGTTCGTAGAGGTTTAATTGTGACGGTCTTTTGAGTTTTATACCTTCTGCCATGTAGGTTGGTAACTACAATAATACATCTAAAAGAAAGTATTTCTCGATCTAAATAGTATTTATCGATCTAAAAAGAAAGTGAAAATGAAGAAAATTCCATGAAAGAAAATTTATTCCTAAAGATACTATTGATTTTTTTTTTTTTTTTTTTTTACAATTTTTATATAGTATAGGATTAGATGGATCTAGTAACATAATATATAATTTAATAACTAAATAATTACAAATTCAAAACCTTCACCCTCTGTTGACTCTTAACTTCAATAGGTTTTTGAGTGGTGAACAAAGCATTAAATTCTACTACAAATCTTTCCATGGCTGAAGCATGTAAAGAGAAAGGAACTACAATTCCATTTTTTCCTTTTCTATTCTTGAAATCTACATAAAAGTGGTTCTTGAGGTCCGAGTTTCGTGGGCATGCTCCCCTCAAGGATTCGAATTTGAAACTCGCTTGCAACATTTATTTGTAAATACCCCAATTATGTCTTCCTATTCCTCCAATACATCCCCTCGAAGTTTCAGGTTTGAAATTCGCCTGAATGTTTCTCCTCCTATACAAATTATAAACTACACTAAAGCAGCGAGTGATCATACCTAACAACCATACACTATTTCAGAATATGATAAACCAAAATATTTTGCATCTCAAGAAACAAAAAAAAAAAAACTGTTCAGTGAAGCAATATTTACAAGACGCCTTGAAAGTGACAGAAATCAAATAAATACATTATGGCTCATATGGTGTTTTATTGAGATTACTCCATGAGCCACTTAAGAGTGACAGGAATCAAATAAATACAACATGGCTAAGGCATATGGTGATTTATATAGATTACTCAACGAGCTACCTAAGTCACCAAATAAATTTTGTTACCATAAAGAAGCAAAGAAAGTCTTAGAATCAAACCTTAAAATCAAAAAATAATATCATCGTCCTTCCCAGCAGCTGCTGATAGTAAATTATGAGCTGAGCTTATTGAGATGCCCTTTTGTAATGATATCTTCTCAGCAAATTGTTCCTCAGCAAATAGCTTGGCGTTGGCACGTTGTTTCTCAATTTCCCTTCTCTTATAACCCTGTATCTTTTTCAGTCTAAAGAAATCTTCCCTTTCCAACTCGTCCAATTCTCCCTTAATGTAACTAATAGTATTCTCCAGCCTTGGCTTAACAACATTCTCTAGAGCATTAACCCTGCGGTTTGTCGTTTTAATTGCCTCGTCAAGAGTCAAAAATGATGTTTGAAGTGAAGCAAGCTCAACAAGGATCTCGATTGCCTTAATGTAGGCACCCCGACATAGCTGGATCTGTTGTCCACCCCTGGCTAGCCCTGTAAGGTCATTTTTGGTCTCGCCATCAGAATAATGTTCAAATTTTGGGAGTTTTACACCAGCAATATTCTCTTGTCGGGATCGAATCTTAATAGCTGCATTTTGGACATTCTCAAGGACAATATGCTTGATGTTGTCACCAGCAACGTATTTTGCTTCTGTGAGAGAAAATGAAGATGTCTTCATGACTTCCCCCATTGATTCCTTAGCTGAGACAATCTTCTTTAGTATCTGACGAAATTGAACTGTCAAAGCGTCGCTCTTCTTCTTTAAGAGAGCATGACCTCTGGTTGCACCAACAAGACGGGCTTTCATTGCTCCAAGCATGGTAACTGTTGGAACCACATTCAAACGCTGGCTTTGGCCTGACATCTTTTTCAATATCTAAGCACAGGAAAACATAGCAAGCTTGCTATCAGGGAAATAAAACCTAATCATTCACTATGCAAATGCATAGTTGCATGAAAATTAAAGCCAACACACTCAAAGGTCTTAGAAAACTAGTCCATTTTGATTCATACATCAAAACATCCATTTGTAATAATGAATGAGCTACTAAAATAAGCTCCTAGCAGCTACTAAACTACTAAAATAACGTGAACAGAGTCTATTAAGTGTTCTCTCTCTCGTGCTCTCCTTAGCATATCCGAAGTGAGAAGGTTCTTTTCGTTTTAAGCTCAATAAGCCCCAGTTAAGGAGCCAAGCACAACGTACAACAAATCAAGTCACAGAACATACTCTTTAAATACCAACAGATAAATAGCCAAACGGTACAAAAAAGTCGAATCACAACAATTTCGACACCACAAGTGACATATATTACCCAAGGGCCAAGGCCTGGATATTAACCTATAATCCTTTCCTTCCCTCACATTTTCAGGTAAAATCTAGCGCAAATCAGCACAGTCAATTACATAGTCATGCACCTCTATGCAAATGAGAGGAATAGCTCAGCAACATAAAAGTGTGCTCATTATGCAATCATCACACATGTTTCAGTTCGCGCCACAGAACCACCACATATTTCCAACACGAGCATCGATCATATTATAACTCATGAAAGCAAGAAAATTTAAGCTGGATAATACCCATGCCAAGTTCACAAAGCAACACATGAAATGGTCAGCTTGCTCTTCCAATACACATTATCACTCAAGGCAATCCAAATTAATATCAAGAAAATTAAATAAATAAACAAATTTCCATTTAAAAATGTTACAAAGAGTACAACATAAAATTAAGGCTTACTTGCAATAAGCGCTCCTAAAATCAGATCGAACAAATCCTTGATAATGGAGAAAATCCACGGATTAAAACCAAGTTGAAACTAAACCAAACTCATTAAAACGACCTTAAGTAACTAGAATGAATTAACTACCAACGAAATTGCTGATTCAGATCTAAAGAGAATCACAAATTCGGATCTGATTCCTGCGAATCGAGGGCTCAGATCGCTTTGAGAGAATTGATTTTCCAACTTGGAGAGGATTAAGGAATTGAATCCTGAAATTGATAATTTATAAAGAAACGCCTCTTTATCTAGTTCAATCCTCATAGCTGATTGAGTGCAAACCAAAAGTCTAATTTTCTCGAAATCTAAGTAAACACTCAACAATTGTAATAAGTGAAAAGAAAAAAACAGAGAAAAGAAGAATTTGAAGGCGATAATTGAAAAATAAATAGATAATCTAACCTGCGGCCGAGAGAGAGATATGGAGAAGAAAGAAAATGGTGCAGATGCTCTGCGTGGCAATGTCAATAGAAAGTAGAACGAACAAAAAGGTGGGAACCAGGAGGAAAGTTAGGAGGGTGTCATTAGGGGAGGAAAATAAGAATGGTTATACTTATAAAAAAGAATTATACCCAAACCATTCATGCAATTGTTTCATTGTTTAGTGTAATTCAGTTCAACACCAGGATCACATGGATATGACTCTCTAATCCATGTGAGCATGTTCTCAAGTTTAAATTGAGAAGGAGAGAAGTTGCATTTAGAGTTAAATTTTTTTTTTTTTAATGGAATGAATTAAGTATATCCAATGTTTAGGCCATTAAAATTCATTTCTTCATATTTGCATTTGTCCATAATCATATTAATCCAATATAGAATTTTAGCCTATTTAGGAATGATATCCTACCCTTATCATAAAAAATGTGCTCAATCATATACGTTATTCATTTAATTTATAAAATTATGTGCATTAGCTACTTAGAAAAATTATAGGCATCCGCTACTTCATTTATACACATTGTTCAGTTCAAAGATAGGTCTCATAAAACTAATTGACTTAGGCCCGCTGAAACTAAGTGGAAGGAAGGCCTTTTTTGCCTTTTCGCAGTTAGGTCTTAATTACACAATGGAGCCTAGTCTGACTAAGGTTAGAAGACCGAATTCCTGGATTCAACTCGACTTAGCCACTGATTCAAAAGAGTTTGTTTCGAAAGATAAAAGCAATCCGATCAATGAATCTTTCTTTGGTTTGGTTTAGCTGGCTGATCTTATCGACAACATTACCAAAAAAAGTGGAATCCACTATTACCCTTTTGAGTACTATTGCCTTTCGGTGGCCTAGTTTTGTGAGTGAACAAGGATTCTTTCTTTCCCATACATATAGTAGTAATAGAAATGAGTGAAATTTGACCTCACCTAAGTCTGGAAAATGCAGCTATCACCCAGCACGCAAGGTGGCAGAGCGAAAGGAGAACCAAAGGGAACAGTTCAGTTGTTTCATTTCATCCCGGACAATCGCAAAAAAGTTATGTTAATAAATAAGAACATTGCAATGCTTCTGTCACTTGGCCCCTTTGACCATCTTCTTTTCACTTGCATATGATGAGCACAAAGAAGAAATCCAAGAACACTGAGGTCGTCTTTCTTTTCAACCGTCATACGACTCCCCTTAAAACCTTATAAAGAAGGGAAGATATGTTGTCTCGGCATAAGGGAGGCGTACAATGTCTCGACCTCATTTGTTTGAATACAATAAATAGGTTACGTGTCAATAATTTCAAAAGAGATGATTCAGGGAGGAAAAAATAATTTCAGTTGTAGGTTGTTAATCACAACAGTATAATTGTACAAAACTGAGGTAACGCTACAAATCACTAATCATTAAAATAAAATAAAAGGAATTTATATAAAACAAACGAGCCTAATGAAAGCCAAAAGAAAAAAAAAAAACTCACATAGAAGCATACAAACTATGAAATATAATACATCAACAACTTAATTATTTTAGCCAAACGGTGAAGGTACAGGTTCTGCAAGAGCATCTGATCTTTTTATGCTTCCCATGCCACAGATTATGCATCCGGGAGACATTAGAGCTGAAAATTTAGCACCACAAAGATCACATACATCATAACCAATTGTCGACAATCGGCTGAGGGTGGCGGCGCAGAACATCGAGGGATCTTCCAATGGATCGATCGACTTGTTCATCAAACCCCTTTGAACACAAATATCAATGAGGCTCCTCAATTCGTCTTGCTTACTTGCAGGAGCTTTGGAGAAGAGAAGTTCAAGCATCTGTTTAGAATAAGAGTAATTCTGAACCTCCATATTCCGTTTTATGGCTGTTCGAATGCAATTTATTCGATGCTTTGCCAGAAGAGGCAAGGAACCTAGATGGCGTGATAGCCTGCCCATCTCGTCTTTGGCACTGAGCGCACTCGGTCCTTGTACTTTTTGTAATCGTCCAATTTCCTGCCAAAAATGAAATTGTTATACAACCATGGTTTGGAATGCTAATATTTAGTGAATATCAAACTTTTAGTTCATAAGATATTTGCTTTTATTTCCAACATGCTAAAATTTCAGTCGCTAGGAAAAAATTGGGTACCCCTGAAAAAGATGACAGTACCTGAAGAAGAGTAACGGCTATCTTGTACTGAGCACATATGGTTGCTTGAGCTTTGATATCAGCTCCACGTGAATTGTCTTTGGCGAGCGCCAGAAAAGCTTCATCAAAGCAAGACAAAGCATCTGAAAGATGGTTCTGCTCTAGATGCGCGAGCCCAGTCTTGAAGCATATGGAAGACGCAGCACCACGGGGAACCTGCATGAGGAAATTAAGGTTGAAAATTATAAAAAAAGAAAGAAATTAAGACAAGAATTGAAACGTTACTGCTAAATCTAGAGAGGAAGCAGATAGTTGAACATTTAAACAATTGTTGCTACAGAAGGATTTGTGAACCTGTCCAGGTCGCACAGAGGTTGCTTGAGGTGGAGGCTTGGATTCTTCAGAATTTGGAACTCCTAAGGCACTGAGATCAATAGGCTGCGAGGGAAGTGAAGGCTGAGCTGACTGAACTGGAGGCTGCGGTACAGCAGCTGCCTGACCCAAGGATTGTGGTGGTACACCACCATCAGCTAGTCCAATTGATTCGAATGCTACAACTGGTTGCGGTGTGGCTTGAGGGGGAACACCACCATCTGGAAGGCCAACATTGAATCCAGATGCATTAATCTGGTTGGAAGAGACCTTGTTGGTCTCAACGCCACGGGAAGCTGGATCTAACTGTGAAAGGTAAGTTCCAGGAGGAGGAAGGGAAGCTGCAATCTGAAGAGAAGGAATTGTATTTTGGAAAAAGTCCTCTGGAATGGGTCTGGCAGCAACCGCCATGCCCGTGCCCTGGGAAGGAGGCTGCAAAACTGGAGTAAGTTGCATCAATGAATTTGTACCAAAAGGATCAGAGGGGGCAGCAGAAACAACCGGAGTTGTTAAAGCAGTTGTAGGAGGTTGGGATAAATTTTGCACAAGGTCCTGGGTGCTACCAGTCAAAGACTTGGTTCTGCTGATGGGTGGACCAAATCCTTCCCCAAGTTTAAACTGCATGGTAGCTTCTTTAATCTTTTTCACATCAACTGTTGGAGATGTAACTGGTTTATCTCGTATTCTAATATGTAGTTTTCGAGTTCTTGAAACATTCTCTTCATCACTACTGCTACCGTCATTAGCTGTACCATACATAGTTTTCTTAAATTCTTCTTCCGCTTTAGCTTGTTGGTCTGCTGCAGTGGCTGAGCTGGAAGATTGTTTCATCAGAGCTTCCAATCCCATCAAATTATCCTTTGAATCACCATCAGAAGATGCCTTGGATTTATTAGAAATGGATTTTGCTAATGGTGTTTGAAGCCCAGTGGACTTATCAACACTTCCACCAGCAGGTGCAAAAGTTTTGACCAGGCTGTCTTCACTTACTACTTCAACAATGCTGCCTCTACCTTTAACCGAGCCAAGGTAAACACCAATATGATCAGCAACAATTGAAGGTATTGAACCATCATCAGTTTTCATATATGGCATCACTTCTGCAGCCAGTGCCCATTGAGGTATAGCCTTCAAATTGGTGGGAGTTTTGATTTCCCAGTTACCACCACCCCATTCTGGACCTTTGGGAACCATGCTCTCAGCAGCAAAATTAGCAAAAATGCCTTGTGTCCATCCTGTGGAGCGGACCCTTAAAATTCGCTCGCAATATCGCCTCAGTTCAGAATCTATGCCATCCTCTTCCAATTTTTGAGCTAAACGACGCAATGCACTGGGGTTAAGGTGGCAGATAAACAAATCAAGTATGCTTTCATTGTCTGCTATGACTTCAAAAGTTTCTTTGGCACTATCAAACTGACCAAACCTGCAAGCAAGCTTAACTCAGTCACTATAGCAGTAAAAAGGTATTGTAACAAGTTCAATAAAGAAGCAGGTAACCACAATTCGTTAGATTTTTTTAAGAAGCATTTACAGCAGCGCATGGCAATAAGTAACCTAGCCCTTCCAGTAAGAAAATGAATTCAAACAATAGGATAAATAAAAGCAAAGAAACGAAAATTTCAAAGGGAGGAATGCTAAAGCACGTAGTACTAAGAAGAAACAATGAGGTTTGGAATCAACATCTGCTGAATGCAACAAAGAAAACCAAAAGAGAAAATAAGATCTTATCTTGCATACTTGAGACATGCGTAACCCAACTGTCGAAACCGATGGAACAAATGAGAGGTTGGAGGGCATCTTGGGTAATCTCTAGAACGTAAGTATTCATCCTTTAAAACGGATAAAGCAGTAGAAAAACGAAGAGCTTTAATAGCATATATACCCCGCAACACCTGAGTTCATTGAGCAACGGATCAAGAAAGTAATCAACTAAAATAGAAAGAAAAAAAATAGAGATATGTTTGAAAAGTAGGAGATAGAAACTAAAACATTATCTACCACTCACCTGCGTAAACTGCGGACCTGCTTGGGACAAGGACACTGCCAGATCTCCACAGACGGGAGGACCGCCAGCTAAAATATCAAGAGATCTTGGAGTGATTCGCAAGCTGTCAAATCTTCATGGTGAAGCATTACAAGTCAGATTTCATTACTTCGGATCAACTCAACACAGATAAGGTAATAAGTGATCAATTAGAAAAACATATAGAATAAGATCTTATTTAGGTTCCAAACGAGGACTGCATACTAAAAATATCTGCATATTCAAAAAAGAAAACCTTGATGTTATTTGATACAATATTTCTGAAAGATCAAGCTTCTGCTCGAATCGTTGTTGCATAGTAGCAAAACCAATTAGAAGAGGTTCAAGAAGTCCAACAAGACAACTCCTTATCTCTACTCCCTTCTTCTGTCTGGGATTTATCTCTGTTGGGTTTGCAAGCAATAACCGATCATTCAAAGCACCTGCAAGAACTGCACAGAAGTAACAGCCGTCAGACTTATATATGAAAAGTACAATATTTCTGGTTATGACCTGCGTTAAAAGTACACAGAATAATATGCAGTAAAAAGAGATAAAATCAACACCTCTATTTTAAAACACACCTGCATAAGGCATACTGATCGAAAGAATGGTCCTCACTTTTCCATCCCAGCCAAGCACACTGATAGCTGTTGCTGTAGAAAAGACAAGCGCTGGTCCAATCCAAAGTAGAGATCGATAGTACACATTAGTTAAGTGCTCCAACAAGTTCTTTTGACCAAAAAAAGTTAAAATTTGTAAACTAAGTTCTAATCGATGTAAAAGGCTCAACTCATGTTTAATTATTTATTAATACTATTTATAATGGTACACATGTCCTAAGTTATAACATTGAGGTAACTATGAACTGCCCGTCGATTATTTTCCTCCTAATTTCCCGACTCTAAACTTGGCTCAAATTCTACCACTTGTGGAAAAAAAAAAGGGTTAATTGTTAATTGATATAATTAAATTTACTACAATCTATCAGCTTAAACTTTTGGGTTAATTGATTATTTAACATGTCATCATGATCTATATTCAAACTCCTCTGAAATCATTTCCTCCCACCTCAATTACTGTTGATTTCCACTAGTTGGGCATTTTCCAAATTTTCAATCCCAGAAGTGAAGCATTTTGGTTGATATAATTAAATTTACTTAAACCTATTGGCTTAAGAGTTTAAGTTGATTTGACATGATTCGACGGTATATAATTGTAAAGCAAAAAAATTAAAAACTCAGCCAGATGTGAGACATTGTCTGGCATCATAAAAGATAAAAGAAGAACAGCCTTGCAACTGATCAAGGATATTGAAGGAATTCCTTTATCGAATTTTGCGTAACTGCTTGCCAGGATATCAAAATCAGCTGAAATCATTAGCACTCTATGGGTGGTTAGTACTCCAGCAACAAGTCCTCTAAGAGTTTCTTGCCAGTGAACCTGCAAAAACAGAACGAATGGTTTTTCCATAAGCCATGAACATGATGAACAGATCGGTCTTAAGAAGAAGGAGGTCTTTAAAAGTTTATCACAGTAGAAGATTATAAGCATCACAAGACACCATGATGATATATCTCAAACAAACTCATTTGACTAATTGATTTGTTTTTTATTTATTAATTTTTGTTATTTCAATTCGGGGGGCAGGGTATATGGTATAACTATTACAGCTTGAATAGTTTTTTTTTTTTTTAGTTTTACAGCTTGAATAGTATTTATTAAATTAACTTTTTTATTAAGAAATTTAGTGTATTAACTTTATAAGCTACAACGAATAATCTTTATATCATTCTATATTGTAGACTTCTTTCCTTAAATAGGATTAAATCTCACGTTCATAGATAATATTTGTAAAATAGTGTGCCTATTCTAATGAATGAGAGAAAGAGAGTGTTCCCTTTTTTCAGACTCTTTCTTAACATGGTACAAGCATTAGCACTGGCAGATCTATTAAGGGACTAGGGTAGGCCATGGTCCTCCCAAAATTTTGGAAATGGTATATTTTACCTATCTAAATAGGTTCATATTACATTAAATATTTTTTTTTTGTTATACATGCCCCCCGTGTATGATTTCTCTCCTTCCAGATAAACCGAAGAAAAGTTCTAGCCACGCAAGTACCCCAACCCGTAGCCTTCCCTTTTAAACAACAGCCCACACACGCTTCCAGAAGACAATCATCCACTTGCCTAGGCAACAAACGACATGTACATCACATTTGTGTACTTAGCTTGGTCAACATCCCTTCTTGTTTAACTTCCAAGACCATTTCCCTGGTTTCCTTGAAGTTCAACTTTGAATTGTATTATTCCCACAAAACCTATGGCAATTTCTCTTATATTTCTGACAGCATATGCAAGATTGACATATAATATGTTGGAATATTGGTGGGATGATTTGTCTCTAAGGCCATTGTCGAACAAGGTCCAGCGAAGGACGATTTGTGGGGGAGGGGAGGGGAGGGGAAGGGGCAGGAAAGATAGGAGCACATTTTTTTTCTAGGAACAACACTGAACTCCCTAAAAAAGCAAAGGCTTCTTCAACACACCTTTGCAGCTACCTTGATTTACTCACTATCTTTCTCAATGTTTTTCTATTGTCCCAGTCTTTGTATGTGCCTTGTGTTAGGTGCTTCGTGAATGCCAATACCGTTTTTTAGGATAACCTTCTTTTCTTCATCATACCCATGTCCAGCTTAAATGATATGTCGGGGGTGTCTGTGTACTCTCCTTCATTGTCCCTCTCATACTAGTATCAAAAGAACCAAGAAAAATGTTTTGATGATTCCTCACATAACAGTAAGTTCTTACTTCCGCAGTTCCTATTACCTGAAGTACAATCTCATTTACTTTCAGCTTAATTGACTTTCTCCCTTCACCCTTTGTTGGTATATAGTTACCATCAGTTGTCGAATTTCGATGTCCCTGAACCAGTTTAGCCAAGCCAATCTGGTCCCCATGAGATGCAAACAGCAATGTTGATTCTACATAATCAAGTGATTTAGTATCAGCAGAATGCAGCATTGTAAGACTAAGGTAATAGATAAAAAAAAAAGCATGAATAGATAATGTCTGCTCGGCTACCTAAAGGAGTACAGAAGATACGATCCACTTCTGTTTCGAACATAAACGGTATAGGTCCACGGATAGAAGTGTTATTAGTATCTGTAGTATGGTTGTTTTCGAGAACTTTTTCAGTTTCGTTCTCTTGTGAAGTCTTTCCTGGTAGTATATATAAAGCAAGTCCGGTCTTATCGTCATCAAGAATAGCGAACTGATTCTCATTGAAACCAATGAAAGCAGCATCTCGACCTATTGACACCACACATAAAGTGATTCAACTGTGTTTTCGATAATGCTAGTATTTCTAAAAAATTTACCATGATGCATTGAAACAAATTGAGCATATGAGGCAAACCTTTCACAGTGGTACATTTACTGTTTCCTGTTGGAGAATCAGTATTTTCCCAATAAAGTACAACTTCATTCGTAGCACCACTAAACTCATAAGTTACAAGAAATAGACCCTGCTTTTTACCATGAACAATGAACTTTGGATGGAATTCAACATTCCCTGGAATCTGCAAAATGAAAAAAATCTCTACTTTATAAGGCCCTGAGTACCACCTTTTGATTTGGATAAAATGATCACTACATAATAATGATTGAGGATACATTTGTGAGCATATTACCGACGTATAAAGTTTCTTATAGATGCTATCTGATCCAGAGCATAGATTATATGCCATGAGGTTTTGACCATCTACATAAAAAGCCCTAACAGGATAATGAAGAACTCGATTTTCTTTACTGAAGAAATTCAACTCCAAATGAAAGGGCTGTCATTTTATACAATAATGTTAGATATCTAAAAATTTCCTTACAATATAAGCATTGCACTGAAAAAGATACCTGACAAACTGGAACATCCTTCAAGTGATGTTTAGAATCTAAAACTGTAATAATAGGTAACCGGGATATAGGAGCATTTTTTGCATGGCCTTCCATAAAATGCTAGAAAGAGTAAGAAAAGACGTAAGAGTTCTTTAAATAAAAGGAACAATAAATAGAGGTGTCAATTGAAATATACGCATATATAACTCAAAGATTAATGATCTGAAGTCATTAGAGTCATCAGAGACCATAACACATTTTAGAAGAAAAAAAAAATTCCACATATAACTCAGAGCCTTATGTTGCAAATAAAAACCAAGATCTCTACAAAATGTAAAAATCACAAATAAGTATGTAACCTACACTGTGAAGGAAAGCCTTCCGAGCAATGTCCGATATAGTAAGCGAGCTATGGCTGCCCAACATGGTGAATAAAATAATCAGAAGTTATTCAAGAATACTCAGTTTAAAATAACTTTTGATGAGAAAACCGTTGTATATAACCAAAAAGGTTGGAAGTATAGCATCACCACATAGGATCTTACTTGAATGGGCTCTGTATTATACAGATTGTATCTTTGTATTCTTGAATTCAAAAGAATAGCATTATGCAATTGTTAACATCAAAACATGCAATAAATTGTAATTTGAATTTCTCTCTATCTGACAATATTTTCATTTTGATACTGCAAAATGCATTACTAACTGAGAGCCTTAACTTACTCAAGACAACTAAGAAGATGGTTCGTACAAACAAGAATGATAAATACAACAAGAACACTATATAAAGATAAAATAATCAGAAGTTATTCAAGAATACTCAGTTTAAAATAACTTTTGATGAGAAAACCGTTGTATATAACCAAAAAGGTTGGAAGTATAGCATCACCACATAGGATCTTACTTGAATGGGCTCTGTATTATACAGATTGTATCTTTGTATTCTTGAATTCAAAAGAATAGCATTATGCAATTGTTAACATCAAAACATGCAATAAATTGTAATTTGAATTTCTCTCTATCTGACAATATTTTCATTTTGATACTGCAAAATGCATTACTAACTGAGAGCCTTAACTTACTCAAGACAACTAAGAAGATGGTTCGTACAAACAAGAATGATAAATACAACAAGAACACTATATAAAGATATAATAGAGGTTATAACACCATATTCATTCAAGAGGGCTGAGTCTCTCCCAAGTCTTCTCAAAGACAACAATACGACAATACTTCTCTCCTCCAAGGGTTCTTGTGATGTGCCCTTGCTCCACCCTTTCAAATGGAATTGAAGGAAGAAATTTGAATTGTGCCTTTAAAGAAGAAATTTGTTCGAAGAAAATTGATAGTTTGGAAGGTCGTTGTTCAACTCAGTTTTAGAAGTCTAAAGCCAGATGGAAGGAAAATGCTCTCTCCTCCTTTCTCTTCTCTCCCTCTCTCTGTACCTCATTCCAAGCGTCACCACACTCTTCTTCTCTTTTCCGGTGAATATTCCCTTAGCACACACCAATGGATTCCTCTCCACGCCCCAATAAGATTGATAGAAAGTTACAAACCATTGAAACAGACCAAAGGATCCCAAGCTAATTAAAAATCTCAGAATCTTCCATTGACAAAAGCTTCACACTTTCCTTCAACAAAGATGGATCCAAGGCTTACAATGTTAGGGGGAAATGGAGGATTAAAGAAGCTTCTCAAAAGTTTACTTTCAGCTTTATCAAATATACTGAGTAATTGGAGATCCATTTTGTAAACCCTCCGGAGTCCATATTTTGTAATTTATTATTTTAGTGAGATTGTTTCTTATCCAAAGAAAAATACTTTCAGCTTCATCAAAGATAAAAGAGAAGACCCTAAAAAATAAAACAAAAAAAAAGCATAGCCTTTTCCACTTGTTTTCTTTCCATTGGAAGCATTCATTTCTCAACAACTATAAAGTGCAGAAACTCACCCTTTCAGATGATGTTCTTGCAGCTGAGCTTGAAGTTGATGATCAGCCAATATTCCAGATGCACCCAAGGATGAAAGTTTTTCTTTCAAAACAGATGCTGTAAAGGAGGTTAGTTTATTTAGCCAATCAACAAAAGGTCGGACATATAGCATGTAAGAAGATGACACACTTACAAAAAGAAGAAACTTTTTATGATTTGTGGCCCCGTCAAATTGTGTGGCGTGATTAAAATCAATCTTACATCAATTAGAAAATGCATGTGTATCACGCATACTAACACCTAGTAACAGAGGGTAATTATGTGATGAAGTGGGTTAATTATGATTTGATTCTTTTAGTCTATTTCAAACACAAAGTCTGCTTCCAGTTCTCCATAAATAGAGTTTCTCTTTTGTATCCACAGCTTGATTTCAATTAAGACTTTTTTTGTAAGAAACAATTTCAGTAAGACTTTGAGCTTAGACTTCTCTAGGGGGAAATTCTTCTTTGTCTCTTAGGCTGCACATCTATTGTCCTTAATGGCCAAAATTTCTACCATATACAAAAGCCCCTTGAACTGGCAGCTGACCACTCCTGTTCGAACGACAAAGAAGGTCGAGAAGCTCTGATTATTGATGGAAAGACCTCATCCCTTGTCAAAGGTACTAGACATTTCACCAACACCCACTCCTCCAATTCAGATGACTATGTTTCTTCTCCATGGCACTAGCTCTCTGGTAGAATCTAACCAATAGTCTTCATTCAATTGCCTTGAGAGAATCTCTCCAAGAACAAACAAGTATCCTTACAAATGTCATAGAATGGAACCTTCTGACTACTTTCTTTCCCCTATTTATACTTTCCTTCTTATTTACAAAATACAGCCTATTTCACTTGTCTCACACACACATGTGTCATTTACGTCCTAGTTCTCTTCTTATTCTTCCTAGTATATACAAGTAATGGTTTCCGGTTCCCATCACTCTCCTCCAGACTCTCCTAAATTCAAAAAAGCCGTTGTTTTTCCCTCTTCAAACTCATTTCCTAACCTTGGAGAATTTTTCAACCTACCTACTGATTGAACCCCATCAGCATTCCTCTGCGCATTGAACACCCACTTATTGGCTCTAAGCATTGATCCTGCCACTCAGACGTTCCTGAGGTGAATGAGGAAGAGAACACAACGATGGAAGTGGATCCTGAAGATGAATTGAACCATGACCCATCAACATTTCATATATGCTTTTCCAATGAGTTGATGGAACTTTTATCACTTATGTTCCATTGAAATCCCTTCCATAGCCCAATTCACCTAAGCTTTCCAGCTCGAACTCCCTCCAAACTAGCTCCTCGAGCTCACTTTCACAGAAACGTGCT
The DNA here is from genome assembly GCA_037832605.1 of Cyclanthera cordifolia. Classification (NCBI taxonomy): domain Eukaryota; kingdom Viridiplantae; phylum Streptophyta; class Magnoliopsida; order Cucurbitales; family Cucurbitaceae; genus Cyclanthera; species Cyclanthera cordifolia. The sequence goes on from JBBMEG010000004.1 coordinate 1,019,060, forward strand.
CCTCCCTCAACACCTGACCCAGCACCTCCTCCTTTAGCGCATCCAAATATATTGTATGATGTAACACATAAATTATAGCTTATTAGTTCAATCACTATGCAGCGTTGAACTGCAATTTATATATTTTTCTCCAGATAATAGAAGTATAAATATGAAAAGTTCGTTCAATTAGGAGACCAATTACCAGAAGATCCTCTTGCATTTTGCAGAACCGCAAACAGTTGTTTTCGTCCTTCCCTTGTGTATGCAGCCCTATTTTTGACAGTATCAGCACCTGACATGTTCTGTCAACCAAATATGTGAATCTTACTGGAAAATTACAAACAAATTAGATGCTATAATATAAGCTCGCTTAACTGCAAACAGCAATGCTGCTAAATTAAGTTTAGGGTGAACTTCTAAAGCTTTGATCTTAGGTAAGGGATAAACTGCTTCTCCACCCTGCTGAGAAAGGATGCGAGGTATATCGATTGATTCAATCACTGCCAAAAAAAAGTACAAGAAGCGTAAAACAATTAGTACAACAAAAACATATATGAAATGGTATTGTGTAGGCTGTGTTGCCTTCATATTCCCTAGTTAGCCTCATTTTTCTGATTTCTTTTCCACCATCAATTAATGAAAATACCTACCGTTTCTTGTAAAATAAAAATGATAGATCTCAAACACAACAAAAGAAGATAAAGATTATAAGCAAATAAAAGATTGACAATCAAAACGACCACTATTGATGCCTACAGGAAAAATGAACAAAACAGATACAAGTGGATGGTATTTGTCTTGACTCTGATGCCTCAAGGGATGAAGCTGTGTAAAGTAACAACAAGATGGGCTGATAGTATTCAAACCTAATAACTAAAATGTTTTAAAAATACATAAAGCACCAACAAAACTTTAATCAACTCTTCTATGGAATGATAAAAAAAAAAGTAATAAGAAAAGAGTTCAATTTTTTTCAATATTGGAAACCAAAAGTATGTGAAAAGAGCAACTCACGGCAGCAAATGACTTTCGAGAGAAAAGACAACTTCAATAATTAACCAATGTCCAACACCAACAATTTATGTCCTGATTATAGATCTGAGGTGAAGTTAATCAAATCACATCTCACCTGCAGGCTCGAAAAAATTTGCTTGCATGGGAGGCCTATTTGGATTCAAAATGACCCGTGTTTTCCAAACTTGTAGGTTTCCATCCTTGGAGAGACTAACAAGTAACCGCAACATTGGTAGCCAAGCAACTGAAGTGATTGGCTGGGAACCTACTTGCGTACTGAAATTTCAATGGAAAAGAAGACTATTACAAGATTTCTGAACTTTTAAATGTAAACTACTAAAAGTGGTTGATGCATTAAATGACATCACTTCATGAGACTAAGAAAAACATCCCAATCGATCCAGGATTTCAAGCACTGATAAGAATGTTAAAAACACTGTAGTCTGGGTCTCTGAGGCTAGTTGAGAAGGCTAGGTTAGTAAAGTAAGTAACAACTTCATTCATGCAACCTGGAAAATTAAAAGTAGCTTATCCTCTACGTTGAAATTATTAGATAAATGTTAAGGTTCTATCGCAACACTAAATTGACAATGAGAGAATCAACCTATCTATTTTATAAAGATGGTAAGATCTCTTCAATCTTCTAATGTAGGTTCATCAACATGCTTCCTCGAGATAGTGTCATCATTCTTGGGTCGAATCCCAATTTTAATTTTTTGGACCGAAGACTTGTTTAGGATTATGTGGCTTTTTCCATCTTATTTCTCCATTTTCATTATTACTAGCTACTTTATATCGAAGCAACCAAACCCTAAACCCTAAACCTAAGAGATGGAAAAATACCCTAAACCTAAGAGATGGAAAAATTGAAATAATCAATTTGATGGCATGTAACGCACACAGTGGAGAACATGTAACCATAATGACTCACATTCCAATCATACTAGGTCTCTCTGTTGAAACGTCCCATGCCAAAAGTGTACCCCTTCGGTCACCAACAAAAATCCACTCCAGAGTTGGATGAAATGCAAATGCACCAGCACCAATGAGTTTTATAGTGTTGTCAACTGATGAAAAAGGACATTAAAACGTTTCTTACTTTTGTGAGTGCAAAATGCAGCATCCTAATAAAGAAAAAAAGAGAGAAATTTTTTTCATCTCACGTTGCAGAGTATAATGAACAGCATAAGTATGAATGTTATACGCCCGAATCAAACCATCCGCATAAGCAACATACTGCAGATGGAATGAGGTCAGATCCTTAAGAGTATCAATAACACAAAAGAAGAAGATAATCGAAAGTTAGTGAAGGTTACAAATATTACCAATAGGGGTAGGCGAGGATGGCATGAAAGATTGACAATAGGTTTCTTCAAGTCTGTTTTAATTTTTGTTGGGGTCCTACCCCCTTCAACAGTCCCAACAACTATCATGTAGCAACAAAACAATTATTCAACAGTTACACAGGCAATTAAGCATATTAGACGGGAAAAAATGAACAAAAAAGAATATGAAAAGTCATTAATAGATGGTTAGCAGACCTGTTACGCTCATCCTCTTGTGGAATCCAAAAAACACAACAGGCTGTAGGGGTGTCAGTGCAAGATGCACTTCTGTATCTGATGAAATTTGTTCCATCTTCTTTTCAGGGGAATGCAAGACACAAGTTTGCTCAGAGTCAAAGTCACAGGATCTAATTGTGCAATCCTTCAAAAGGGAATGTAAAATATAAGTGAAATAGGGTTAAACAATTTTCCACATAACGTGTATTTTTACTTCTTTGCAGTATTTATAGTAAAGAAATTGTTCAACAAGCTATTATACCTACTGAATAAGGAATAGATGCTAACATACATACCTCCCCAACCACACACCAAACAAAACCTACAACCTAAAACACAGCTCAAATAATATCCATAACCCTGCTCATTGAGAGAAGAAAGACAGAGAAATGTAAAGAACTTTAGAACACTAGTAACCTGGACTGAACTCCTAAGGAGCACAAAACTCCAACTCGCTGATCCAGTTATCTGCCCTTACAACTTTTCCCTTTACATTCCAGCAAAATTTCCCCAAGGAATAGCTTCGTAAGCCTCCAATCAACCACAAGCCCAATAAAAGGGAAATTTTAAGCTAACTACAGAAAAGGCCTTCAATCCAAGAGATAAAACCAAGCTCGTAATTGCAAACAGGTCAGTGACCAATGCCCAAAATGAGTCATTAAATCTAACAAACTTCTAAATCTCCTCAAAGAACCATCTCCACCTCTCTAATATATCACTGCTTTTATTCTTCATTTATCCTAAAAAATTGGTTCCTTGCAAAAAACAATAATAATAGAGGGAAAAAAAAATTGAAAATCATATATAAGTAGTCCACAACCTGAAGCATTGCAATCACAGCATGCCCACTTGTGGGACTATAAGACATGCGAACAACTCGAGCACCAATGTCAATGGAAGAGATCTTGCAACCAGTTAATGCATCACACTCTGTGGCCAAGAAAGTAAAGTGGAAAATTTCCTTAAAAAAATGGTAAAGTGGAAAATTTCCTTAAAAAAATGACACGATGGATAACCATAATGAAATATGTATTAATAAGCAAAACTTTTCAAATACTGATAAATGAGGCTACCAGATGCCAAGTTTATAACATTACAGCCCCACATAGTGATGCTTTCCAATCATTCAGGCAGTATTTTGAAAGAGGCACCCAGGCGCGTGCCTAGACGCAAGGCAACTCATGTGCCTCGCCTTGGAAAGGCGAGGCGCGCTTAATAAGGCGTGCGCCTTTTAGCACCTTTCTTGAAGCCCCGAGGCGAGCCTTGGGGGCTTTAGTGTTTTTTGTTTTTTTTTTATTATTTTGCTTACTCTTTTAGTGTTTTGACCCCCTATAACCTTTGGTTTCGGGGGCGTTGCCCCAGAGCCCCCATCAGGAGTCATGTTGCGCCCCCGAACCCCCAAAATTGGGCGCTTCACCCCTGGACCCCAACTCGCTAACCAGGCATCAAGATCCCCGTACTAGGTCATTCGAGCGCGAGATAAATTTTTTAAGCTATCAAAATGTCTTGAATCACTTATGTGTGTTTATATAGCATTCTTGATTCAAACTTCATTTCTTTCTATGAAATAAAAATTTATAGTTGAGTTTATGTATGTTTTATATATTTTCCTCAATTAAACTTCATTTCTTCTAATATTTGAATCTTATGTTTGTTTTGTATATTATTCTTGGTTAAAACATTATTTTTCTTCATGAAAAGTGTTTTGATTGTGCGTGTGTGTGTGTGTATGATTAAATGTTTTTTTTATATAGTGCGCCTTTTAGTGTACTTGCACCTCGGGCTCCAGAGGGTCATTGCGCCTTGAGCTTTTTAAAACAATGCATTCAGGAACCATGTCAAAAACTAAATTTCCTTCGAGGCAGGCAATAAAAAAAGATCAAGCAGAAGGCTGGTTAATTGATAAAATAGCTTCTGTTTTTTTACCAACTCCGACTTGGAAAGCTAAGTGAAAACTTACAAATCTAAAACCATGTAAACCCTAGTAACAATCAGAACACTCGAATCCCTACGACCGTAACATGGCCACAAGCATGGCACCATGACTTAAAAGATCACAGTATGTTACCAATCCAAGCAAACTAGTCCACGACACGACAAAGAGTACACAGTTCAAGTTGCCCTTGTTCCACTCTTTAACTTTCACCATCAAACATTTCCAGATTGAAAAAGAATAATCATCACGTTTCATAAGTGTTAAGTTAGCAGTCTATAACGTTTGCAGAGATGCCTTTTCATTAGAATGCTTATACAATTGTCATAAATTCACAATTAATCAATAAGTTGGCTTGAGAAACAGAACTGAAATAGAAATACACAAAAAAAGCAGTTCACGAAGGAAATAGCAGAAATTAACTACTGACCGACGATGTAAGTCCCGATGGCGACGGCAACGAGTGCCTGATGAGGATGAAATGCGGCAGCATGAGGCTGCAATGGTTTGAGTCCTCTCCCCACATGCCGTAGATCCAGATGGTGAATCGTGTTCCACTCCATTTTCTATCGAGATTTCAGCATTACAGCATCCGCGTCATATAACAATAGACAGAGTATAATTTAAATTGAATAATTGACACCCCAGTTGAGAAAAGTTGTAAATCAAATTGGATCAAGAAGAACAACAGAGTGATTAAGTAAGATCAGGCATGATTCAAATGTTACCAGCTGAATTAACAAACGATCTGTTTTGGTTGATTCAAATCCGTCTCTATCTCTTCCTACAGAGCTCGAAGAAAATGAAGAAACAGAAATCGAACACTAATAGACTGTAACCCATACACAAAAAAAAAAAAAAAAGTCAAATCAAATCAACGGAAAAGAAAAGACGAATAAGGAAGCTCTGCAGAAGAAGAAGACGCCATGTGAGCTTTCATGGAAGAATAAGTTGTCGAAGAAGGAGATGCTAATGGGAAGAGAAAATCTTGTCTTCCAAAACCATGAATCGAGATCCGACCCGATCCGTCTTGTTTTGGCCAAGAATCAGTTAGGAATAGTGCATAATATTCTGACTCGGTGCGACCCGAATCCTGATGTGCCCGGCTTACGCCTGTGAGGATTTTCGATGAATAAAAAAAAAAAGTAGAAATAAAAAAAACTTGTCAAAATTTTAGAAAAACTCAAATAAAGCAAAGATTAATTTAAGTATTAGCTACAACATTGATAAACAATAAATTTCAATAAGTGAAATTGATAGGATACTTTTCAACCAAAGTGAATTTGAGATGTTTGAATGGATAGAATTTAACAATTTAAGTACGACTGGTTAATATAAATCCAATGATTAAGAGATTGAAAATAAATTAATTGTTGAAATAATTTCTCTCCCACCAATCAGACCAATAATTCAAGAGTGTTAGCATAGATTATAGCAATGAGTAAAAAAGTATGAGTTCGAATATTACTCTGTTTAATGGGTTGATACTAAAAAATTAGTTTTTTTTTCACTAAATGATTAAGACGTTTTCCAACAATTTATTTTTAAAGGCTAAATTATAATAAATCTTCAAGGTTCGAGATTGGTTTGTTTAATGGTTATAAACCTAATAAACTTTGACATTAAAATTGATGGCAAGTGATCCTAATGTTAGTAATATGTTATTTTGATAAATTTGAAAATGTCGAATGAAAGTTAACTCTTCTTCTTTAAGAAAAACATAATATATTAAGAACCAAACACCAACTCCAAGCACTCAAGCTCTAATGTCACTATAGAAGTCACATGTAGGGGGCGATTCCCCACTTCAAAAAAGTCGGTTTCACACATAAGGATTTGGGGCTACAACCTAAAACATCAATAGAGGCATTAAGCTTTGCAACCAGATCAACAACACTATTGCAAGTTGTCCCGCAAAAAGAGAAAGAAATATCCCTAAACAATGGGATCATGCCTCTAATATCAGCTATAACAAAGCTGAGTTCAAAAATATCTTGAGAAACACCATTAAGAAAATTTAAAAAATATGAAGAATCAGATTCCACCAAGATAGAAGGGATGTCGTCTCCACCACAACCTAAAATATGCTTAAGACCTTCCCTAATATTTAAGTTTTCCATTAAGTTGACCAAAGAAGCTTTAATTCTCCCTTTTGCTTTCCAAACCTTAGGGGTGCCACTAGATTCTCTAGCTATCCACCCCACACCACCTTCTTTGTGCACAGAGTTCCAAAAACCATTCATATTCAATTTCCATCTCTCACCCGGTGGCGGCCTCCACCTGCACCTTTCTTTATTACCAAAAGAGAGTCATCTATACTAATAGAATCTGCAATCAAATGAACTTTGTATTAATTTAAAACATTGCGAATCATCGTAATCAAATCATTTTTGTTGACTTTTAATTTTTCATGAAACACCATATTCCTAAAATTCTAAATACACGAAATTAAAATAACAGCAATAGGCAAACCATCTTTAGGATTTATAGAGTAGATTCCATGTCAAAATGCTTCCCCATAATCCACCAACCTGAAAAAAACTAAGGGATGGAAAAATAGTAGTCAACACATGAACTGCAAACTTACAATCCTTAATCACATGAATGTTCGTCTCACAATTTTTTCCACAAAGCACACAACATCCATTAACATCACCCCTTTAAATTGGATATTAGCTCGGGTTGGGATCAAAATTTTCAACATATTTCAAGCACCGATCTTAGGAGTCATATCCACTTTCCAAAAGGACTTCCGGAGATTAGCATTCAAAGAATTATCCGAAAGAAAGGTCTTACTGGCAAGTGACGCATTAGTCGCAAGATGATAAGCACTTTTCACACTAAAAAAACCATTATCATTGAAGCTCCAAATGTTTTCGTACTCCTGATTCCTCGTACCAAGCAGAATATTAACGATGTCAACTGCATCTTCATGCGAGAAAATAGAGTTGAACAAGGAACGATTCCAGCCCTCATCATCAATTAAATTCATCACTCTAAGGTCATTCCACTAGTCAATAACACTCCTAGAAATTCGATTAACTGAGTTGATAAGCCACGTGTCTCTAACAATTACAATTCTTTGACTGTTGCCAACTCTTCATCTGTACCCTACCTTAAACAAGTCCCCACCCCCATAATTCCTGCAAGCCAGCGAAGGAGCATTCCCTAGCCTAACTCCCATGAAGTCCCCATCTCTTAAATACCTACCATGCATCACTTGAAATAACAGACTATCAAAGTTCTGAGCTAATCTCAAATTTTTCTTAGCCAGCATGGCCTAATTGAAAAGCTTAAGACTACGAAAACTTATCCCACCCCTCTCTTTACTCAAACTCATCCTCTCCCAACTAGCCAAGTGCATTTTGTTATGTCCTTTGTCAGCACCCCACCAAAAATTGGCACACACCTTATCCACCTCTTGATAGATCTTATCAGGTATTCGAAAGCAGTCTATCTCTAAAATATCAAAATTAACTTGATTCTTACTTTTCACTTATATTTTTATGTATGTTTTGTTTACTTTTATTCTGTAGGATACTGAATAAAGCCACCTTTCAAAAGACTCAAGTAAAAAATGAGACAAAACAGAACTTAAACCGTGAAATCTGAAGCAAAAACAAAACCCAAGAAGAAATCGTCATTTTGTTGGGTTTGGTTGGACACTTCAATGCTTTCAATATCTCAAAACAAAAGGTAAGAAAATTATACGATACTCATTTAAAAAACAATTATATGATAACTAAAAAAATTATAACCAACCACTTTCAATTTAGATGGATAGTCCAAATTTTGACAATTGTTTCACCCATCTCACAATGAAGAATAAACACAAACAAATTTGAACAAGGAATTAAAGAAAAATGACCCTAAAATTTTTAATTGCAAATTTTAACCAAATTATCTCTAACTTTTAATCTAACTTGTAAAATTTGAACAAAATTTAATAATAAAATCAGTGAAATTATAATGAATTTAAATATGGTTTTACATTGTTTTTTTTTTAAGATTGGACGAGAGGGTAAAAACTTGCATTATGGGTAGGGTGCAACAAATTTAATTTTAATTCTACAAGACATTGACATTTATTCATCGGTTCATCGGTGGATTTCTCATTCACATGGATCAATGATTAACACGGTATAATATAGTCAACAACAATAACTCAACGACATAAATGTGTGTTGAAAAGTTCGTGGCGCAATAGTACTCTCAATTAATTTGAGAGTAGTAGTGTTCTCTACGTAGGGTTTGTGATTCCCTCCCCCAATTTGAACTAAAAAAAATGTTTCATTCAAAATAAAAAATAAAGTGCATTATATTAACTTGCATTCAATACCCATCTATATGCATGGACGATGTTGACATCAATCAACATGCATTATACCATGTTTTGTAACTATTTCAATGTTATTTAACAAAATGTATTCTATAGGATAATCTTTAATGCCACTAAAATACGAGAGCTTTACACAAGATTATGAAAAAGACATCCAAGTTTGAGGCAGATTAAGCAAAAGGAGCAAGTGTTCTTCAATATTCTACGATATTGAATACTTCTAATGATCAATCGTTCGTGAAAAACCAAATCATGTTACAAGAACCATCAAATGGGTTTTCTTAGAGTAGCCAGAGAAAATTGTAACTAAAAATTCCTAACCAAATGTTCATACAACCGACCTACCCTCCCGAACCCAAACCGAACCTCGATTGGTCCATGTTTCAGCTAAGATGGTATCGAGACAGTTTAAAAACAAAGCAAAAAATGCAATAAGCATACATTCGAAGATATCGACACTGCAAACCTTCAAATATCTTCCTCATAAATAGGGCAATTCAATTCATTCTGTTGATTTATCGAGCCATAATCCATCGCTTATTTCAGTACGGTCGATACCTCCAGTCTGCTCTAGATGATCTTGCACCACCAATTCCATAAGCCCACTGCACAAAATAAACACTTATGGGAGGAATGAGAATTGGGGGAGAATGAGAATGATTGGGAGGAATGAAAATTAGGGGAGAATGAGAAAGTGAATGATTATGGAGAGAATGATTAATTGTGTTTGCGGTTAAGGGAATGATTATGAGAAGAATAATTAATTGTGTAGGGAGGAAAAAGAATATAAGTATGATGTGAGTAAAAAATAGTTATGGGAAGAATAAAAAGTTGTTTTGGGAAAAATAGAAAGTAGTTTGGAGGAGAATAAAAAAGTGATTTTAGGGAGACTGATTATGGGGAGAATGATTCTCGGTGGCCCAAACACAGAAAATCATTCTTGATCCCATTCTCCCCATTTATTAATGGTGGCCCAAACACCCCTTAAAAATCCTCGGAAGCACTCAAAAAGTATTTTATTTACTACAACACTTAAAAAGTAATGCTACTGAAAGTAATTATTCTATAAGCAATATCAAACACTAATAAGTATCATTTTGCACTGAAGATTATTATTATTATTATTGAAGTTTCATCTACAGATTTTCAACTAAGAACTCCATCTCATGATACATACAGAGAATGCATAACACAATAATAAACTTGCAAAAAGAGAAATTTAGTCACATTAAATAAAGTTCAAGCAAGTGTTGGTCAAGGTTCGAGTTTTATACCTACGAAGTGCAAAAATATTTTGGGTTAAGAAACTTATACATACGGAAACTTTCTCCAGTATAGTGAGCTTGAAGGAAAATTGTGACGATATTTAACAACTCATCTAATAAAAGAAAATGAATGGGGTTTCACGTAACAGTATCAACTATGCTGATTCAAATGAATGAATTAGGGACATGTACCCAAGTGCTCGAAGCAATTTATGTGCACTTCAACTATTCTCACGAGACATACCATAGAAACCTGTAGAAAGTTTAATTTCTATCTAGGTGGCCTTAAGATGAACCAATCACCTCTTAGATTTCCAAGAACCTCTTGAACCAGTTGGCCACTTCATAGTAGTTACTTTATGAAAAATATTCAACCCTTTCCAAAACAGTTTTTTTCAAGTAAAGACAGAGACATAGGAGACGAGCGACATAAGTTGTTTACTATGGGTATCATATGTCAAGTCATCATATAGCTTCTGCATTCATGATTGTATTAAAATTTTCAAACTCGTGTTCTAAAGTAATTTTAAACCGTTTGCAATCAACTTTGTGCCATTTCTATATGGTTTTGTTAATGTTTTTATTCAGATCCAAAATAAAGAGTTTTGATTAATATTTCTTTTTTCTTTAAAGTTTTAGGAATTTTTATCATGCATGAGTAACAACCTAGTCAGTTTTCAGTCAAAAAAAAGAATTGAGTCGTTACATTTGGTATTATAGGCCAATGTTATGGGTTATGTAGACTAGCATACATTGTACGCATTTGAGTGTATCAATGGCGAGGTATGTCTTTGTTTTATAGTTGTGGTTTAAAATTTTAACAAAATATTTTTGTTATAAAAAATGAGTCTTCACAATAGTTAAGATGACTGTACTGTCATGTAATGAGTGCAAGTTGTATGTTGTGATATGTTGCGAGTCACTGAGCATTTGTGTTTGAAGAAAGATATACCTTGATTCAAGGCATTTTTTCATCAATTTTTTATTAAAATTGAGGTTCATACCATACAGCCTCGGGGCTTGTGTATGGTGGAACAACTTCGGGCAGTACCTAAAGGAAAAACCGTGCTTTTCTAATCTTATGAATTTAATTTACCGGTAAATGCTCAATATACAGAGTGGACAACCTGCCAACGACGTAAATATAATTCACGTACAAAGCAAAACAGAAACACTTACATCATCAAAGTCCAGGCTTCCATACATTCTTCCGTAAGTCCTCATAGGTCCCCCATATCTGCCAAAGGATTCCGCTGGGCTATTCAACATAAAAGTTGAACTTGCACTAGCTCCAGCTGCTCCAGGTCCAGGTCCAGGCCCAGCTCCAATATCATCAACAGGAGTTGCCGAATCGATAGCAACCTGCAAAATTCCAACAGGTTCATGAACTTAGCCAAATAAGTATTATCAGAACTAAGCCAAGAATATTTCGTAACTCCATATTTAAGCTCCAGTGAAGAAGGCTAATGTAATAATCATATTAGATAAAACCACTATTTGCAAATGACAAAGCAAAGCCTATGGCAATCAATACTTCCCGAAGGTGAGAACTCATGATGAACATATATATTCACAAAAAACATGTGTACTGGTGAAGAGCCCTCTTTGTTTTCCAACGGTTATAGTGAACTTTTCAAGTTTCCCATTCATCTGTCATGGTTCACTCATTTTGGCTGTCTTGGTCGCATTTCCTAAGATAAGCTGGCTTCTTGGAAAATACCTAGTATACTTTTTTGGTTGATAAGGAAACTAAAAGAAAATAATTCTTAGATAGGTGACTATTGGCAACCAAAGTTGAATCGATAACCTCAGCTCATGAATATAAACAAATTATATTATAAGATTTTAAAGAAAGTACAATAAATATATATATTTATTTATTTATTTATAAAACTAAAATTTTAACAACCCCGTGGTCTTTTTAGTCAGTCCAACATGAAGATGAAGGAGCAAAGAAGCTTCTTTGCTTCAGAAGCTACACCTGATGAAGACTTGAAGAACCAAGGCTGACGACTTGAAGAACCAAGGCATACAATTTGAAGAAGGTAGAGTACTTTTATAAGCAACAAGACTTATCATTGATGTAGAAGGTAGACGATGATAAAGAATGAAAAAATGAAAGAAGACAATGAGCATAAGTTGTCGATAATGAATCAAGCAAAGGTAAGTAGCCGAAGGGTTTTTTGTTGTAATTTGCTGGCTATAGGGTTCTTCATCAATTTATTTAAGAATAGTTTCATTTGGGTGCATTAATTTTAAACCAATGGCACACCTTTGGCAAAGGCCAAGGCGGCAAAGGGTGCAAATTGGCAAGGTCAAGTGATTCGATGATTGAAGGTGCTTGCTCCAACAACACAAGTATACAGCCCCTTGAAAACCTTGAGTGTTATAAATTATTTAATGAACAGAGAGAAAATTATTTTGGTTTGTTTCATTTAAAATGTTGAAGAATTTTTCATGAGGAATTAACAATTTAAATGTGGGTGAATAAGTGGATAATTAACTATTTAATTGTAATTTTCTTAAGAGTATTCATTAAATTTTTAAAAAGAAATTAAACGAGAATAACCCATTGGGGAATATGACCCGCGCCAATTCCTATGAGGTATTCCCATCCCAATCCCCACAAAACTAAATGGAAAATTTTGCAGAAATATGGAATGAAATCAGGGGAGCACAGCATAGGGATTGGGAAGCCACGGCACCATGGACATCACATCTGTCTTTTCTCTCATAACCCAAAAAGAAAAATCATCTGTAAGAATGAAGTATATAGAAACCGTTAGATATTATCAAGTTTCCAACTCTAAGAACATATGGACCAAAAAAGAACTCAGCCCACGATCACCACAAAGGTAACCTAAACAAAGGAACAAAAAGGAAAAAAAAAATACAGAAATGGATCCAAACCTAAGAAGTCAGAAATCAAATATCCATATAAAGGAAAAAAAAAACAACACATAATTCAAGCGCTTAGTGTCCATGTCTATAACTATGTTTTTATCAAATAAATTTAAATGAAAAAAACTATTGATTATGGTAATAAATTTACATGAAAAAACTATTGATTATGGTTACTTCTAGTAAGCGAAGAGACATGCAAATGCGTACCTGTTGTCCACAAATCTCATGAGATCTTCGAGATACACGATCTGCTACACCATTTTCAGCAAAAGTTACAAAGCCAAAACCTCGATGACCAGATCTTTTAGGGTCCTACATTGGACGGGTTGAGTGAATCCTTAGGCTATCTAAGATCACCCATCCTCATAAACAGTAGAGCATTAACTAAATCTAGTTTTACCTTGGGAACATAGACATCCAATATACTGCCAAATCTACCAAAGTACTGGCGTAGATCATCGGAAGATGCTTCTTGTGGGAGCCTACCAACAAAAATCTTATTACCCATCCCTCGAAATTCCCTTCCTGCTCCAATGGCAATAAATAATCATAACAATATTCACCAAGGCCAAGCATCAGATGAACAAGGATACTAACAGAGATACATACTCTGACCATAAACTGAGCCTGGATGGTCATATAAGGTAGGGGCACCAAGTGCTGCATATCGTGTTGCTGCGGATATATAAGCATTATATGCACCATATCCTCCACCACCACCCCGTTGCGGCACGTTCCCTATGGGCCTGACATCATCATCCTAAAAATACAGTATGTTAACCTATAAATAGAGGTACAACTTATAACAAACTATACAGAACCCTTAGCTCTTCTTGGGGAAAAAAAAGGGATCCTTCGGGAAGGTAAATTAAATACGGTGTTATATAAACAACTGCAAAATCTTGCCTTGGGGGTAGCTCTGTCTACAACCACAGTAGAACCTCCTAATTCATGAGTTTCTGCCATCAAATTCTCCACAGAATCTGCAAGATAGAAGTTTCCACATTCAGTACATCTAAATCATAAGCCAAGAAATAGCATGGTTGAAATTTTATACTAATGTGAGAATTGTCAAAAAAGGTTGAAATTTTATACTAGTGAGAATTGTCAAAAAAATCAAAAATTAGTCGGAGAAAGGGAATTTTTCAAACACAAGGTACAGTGTATGCCGAGGGAAGAAAAAAAAAGCTTCTCTCGAACTTCATGAAGCATAATAAAAGTACAACCAAAAGAAGATCATATAAAAAAATGCTAATATGCCATTTTGGTCTTGTACTTTTAGGTTTATTCCATTTTGGTAAATTTCACAAAATGTAACTAAATTCAAAGTGCAAGGACCAAAATGAGATTTTAGCTCCCCCGACAAAACTCCAAAAACAAAGGCCTCCAAATGGACAAAAAATGCACCACCACTTATGTAACAACCCAAAAACTTCCGGGTAACATACAATAAACAACATCTAAAAGATAACCTAAAAACCTAGGTCTAAGTCTCAGGTCAACTTACTACCTCTCATAGCCCCCACCGATCACAACCAATTCTCCTCTATTCTAGAAGTTTCATTGTTAGCTAGTTTCCAGCTGGTACACGAGGAATGTACTTCTGGGTCGTATGTGTTGATGTGTTTAATGCCCTAATTATGGCTTAGTAAGTAGACAGTTGAACTCTAGAGTGGAATACTTTATACGAATGTCAGTTAGTGTAGTGTGTGGTAATTATTAGCAAGGAACGTACTTCTCGGTTGTATGAGTTGATGTGTTTAACGCCTTAATTGGGGAGCTTAATGAGTAGATAGTTGGACTCTAGAGTAGAATACTTAATACAAATGTCAGTTTGTGTAGTGTGTGGTTGACAGCTGTAAAGATGTTGAGAATCATCGACAATGTGGTCTGTGTTCAGTTTCAAAACTTGCGTGTTTCCTCTATCCTAAGTTGGAATTCATGAGTTGCTAGGGTGACCTGTTAGTTTCCGTTGATGAGTGGTAGTTTATCGCACAGAAAAGCTACATACTTTGTATGTATATACACTTTTTACTATGATGTTAATTCTGCCAGGTTCCTTTAGGGGTTGAGGTGATGAGACTTGATTGTGATAGGTGGGACTATAAGAGGTGGTAGCTCGACCAGAGACTCAGACCTAGGTTTTCAGGTTATCTTTTAGATGTAGTTTATTGTGGGTTACCTAGAAGTTTTAGGTGTGTTACACCTTATGAAAAGTTGTATTTTCCAAAATTGAAGAAACAAACCAAATTTGAAGAAAGCAAAAAACTATTGCATGGGTAAACAATTAAAAGGATCCCAATGTAGACGTTGCTTTTTTCTGAAATTGAACAAACAAAACAAAAAATGTCAACTTGAACCCTGCATTCATATGTTATACTAATATAAAAATATGATCAAACCTGAACTTGCAAAAGTGATGAAACCTATTCCACGATGGACTTTTGAGCCCTGGTCCTGAATGATTAACAAATGTTTAACAAATGTTGAAAAATGTTTTTTTATAAAAAATGCTAAAAGATGTTAATAATGCTTTGTGTTGTACATAAACACGAGTGACCAATACGTGGTCATCAAATCAAATATACCAAATCCATATTTTCCAATTTAGGTAGTACACGTAGTCCTACTCCTACCTGATAAGTGATAAGTCAAAAAATAAGAACAAAAAAATCCACTTGGTACTAAAACCACAGAACTAATTTCCTAGTTCAATGAAAGAAAACCGTACCTTAGGCATGTAAAGATCTGTTATCTCTCCGTATTTCTCAAAATGACTGCGACAAGCATTAAGAAAACCTCAGGTTCATTTTCATCCAGAATGATAAACCGTACAAAAAATGATCTTCAAGTAATATATAAAAACATGCATCATTTACTCAAAACAAAGGTTGCAATTCTGCTACAAGACACTTAAACAGTGTCTCTCTGAGATCTCAACATGATGATGGTTTTTTTACAAGTTACATTTGGTGATTTGGATGAATAGCTTGAAAGCTTTACAAAGATCCTTGTAGATTGAGTCAACAGACAGCCCGAAGGAACTCGTTCCTTAGGTTTCGGATGCCGGCTATTGAAAACAGTAAATGAACTTGCAGCCGCCTACTTTTTCAAGGCAATAGCTTTTTTATTGATAAAGAAACAATTTCATTGGTCATATGAAAACGAAAGGAACAGATAGTTCATGATTAACAGAAAGCTTTCCTAGATAGCTAAAAGGGAAGCAGGACTATAAGAACTAGACGAACATCAGATTTACACAAAGATAAAGTACGATACACGATAAATTCAAGGAGCTTGTCAAAAGGGAGGCTATAAAGAAGAGGAAAATTCCATCCGTGCTAGAAATCCATCTCCATGAACTGTCCCTCTGGAAAAACAAACAGATCAAGTATTTGCAACAAAACGACCCACTCCCTCATCTTTCATATTTCAATAAAAACCAAGTATCAATAATGTAACTCAATGACCAAGCTTCCTTAAAGGTGACTTCCTCAGTTCCTTGTAACAGGTGAGGCTATAAAGATGAGGAAAACAGGAGACTAATGGAGTATTAGTTGCACAAGGATCGGTCTAAAAGAGAGCATTTCTCCCATCACCCACCCTATGGCAAATGTGGCTGGTAAGAAGATGTTGGTGCTTGGCAATGTATTAGGGTTTCGGATTTCCATGGACCTTTGAAACTATTAATAGAAAACCTGCCAAATAGAAAACAACCCTTTTCTGGATTTTCACTTTTCAAACCGAGGCAAACTCTCTGTCAGCAACTAGAGTCGAGAGAAGGGTTAACAAGACAAGAAAATAAAGATTTGCAAGAAAAGCCCGGAGACGAATAAGGGCACCACTAAGAATATCTCTTCTGCCAGCCTAGCTTTAAATCTCTCCAAAAGAAGACAATAATAGGTCTATGGCCCCCACAGCTTCTCTATCGAGGTTAGGAACTGCTTAAAACCAAGGCGAGGCGAGGGACTACAAGCAACAACATATTTCATAACGACAAATGATAGAGGTTGGGAAAAACCAGACAAATGATCTATCCCCCAGGCCCCACCCACCTGTCTTCCCAGAAGAAAGTAACTTATTTTCAAATGAACAACTTAGTTGATTCTACAAGTCATGAAATTTATTTTTTTCTTTCTCATATAATGTTTGTCGATATAATTAAATTTTCCCCAACCTATCGACTTAAACTTTTGGGTCGATTGGTGGTTTAACATTATTCAACATGTTATCAGTGCAAAAGATCATGAGTTTGAGTCCTAGCAAGTCATTTCCTCCCCAATTATAACTGAATTTCACTTGTAGGGCATTACTAAAATTTCTAAGGCCACAAGTGAAAGGAATGTTAGTTGGTATAATTAAATTTACCCCAACCTATCAGGTTAAGCTTTAGGGTCGATTGATGGTTTAACATAATTGTACATATAAGAAACAATATCATATAATTTATTTTCAAGGAATGTATTTCAGTTCACAAATATGAACACCGACAACCTTAGTTTCTCTACATGAGTAATTGTAAATGAAAACAACCTTCACTCAAAATGCTATAATATTTATTAAAAAACACATGCACGCACAATACACTAAACTACCTGCGGAAGGTTGACTCAGTCACAGACTGTGAGATCCTTGCTACAAAGATTCTGGTAACTTTCTTAGAAGTTGATTTCATCTTCTCCTGTGAGTGAAAAATAAGTACATGTCCAATCCAGTTGTATGCATACGCATCATAAAACAATACTCCACTAATAATGATTTATTTATTCAAAGGGAAGATAAAATGAAGAGCATTCTGGATATGGAGAAATAGAAAGAGACACTCACCTTGGGCGTGGCAACTTTAACTTCCACCATTTTGTTGCCAAGGAAGTGTTCGCTTGATAGCACATTCTGCAACAAAGAGATCTTAGGCCTCAGACATCAAGTAAACCAAAACCAAAACTGAAAGTATTGAACATAGTTCTACCTTAGCATCTTCATCAGTTGCAAATGTCACATATCCAAAACCACGAGACCGACCAGTGGACCTATTCTGACATATAACAAGAAAAAAAAAGCATGTGACCATAAAAATAAAAGGACTTGGAAAAAAAAATGTAACTGTACAATTAGGTCACAACTAGCATCCACTATCTTCGTATATACAGTCCACTAGCAAAAAAAAGCTCATAAAAGAAATTAAAATCTTATTTTAATGAAAACCAACTTGCAATGACAAAACATAAAAGAATATAAGATGGGCAACTGACACCATTGCCCAACAAGAGAAGCAATCCAAAAACTGAACAAGCCATAAAAAAAGGCTTCAATCCATGAGAATAAGGCATAGTTACAAAATTCCTTATAAACACTAACAAACATCCAAAGAGACACATAAGGCCATCAATGGTGCGTGTTTAGTATGCAAGCATCAACAGATTTTTATGCAGCATGCACAGTGGATCTCAAACCCATGCGTCCAAGACAATAAATTACCAGCATGCCCTCTTTGACCAATGTACAAGGACCGCATTTTTCAAGCATCAAAAGATTTGGATCATACATTTTGGAGTTGTCTTTTGACTTGGAGTTTCTATGAACGATTTTTAAATATTTTATTCTAAGCTCGGGTTTGAACAAAAGATGCCAATATTCGGAAAGAGAATGTTTAATTTCTCAAAAATTATGTTCTGAAAATCACATTCTCACCTAATAAACGAGTTTCACTTGTCCCGTGCGAATAATTGAGATGCACGTAAGCTGACCTGAATACTCATTGATATGAAAAACATGTTTCACTTACCTTTTCAGAGTGGTTTTCTTGTTGGGAATGATGATGGGATTCATTGGAGGATTTCTGAATTGAAACCATAATATATTTAACAAAGCTCTAAACTCTTAAACTTTTCATGTAACCAAATTATTTACATAGCTTTTTTATTTTAAAACTATTGCACTCTAGTGCACCTCGCACATATTGTCTACCATGCGCGCTTACTTGAAAGAACCCTAGGAAGGAACAAATAGTACCAATGCACCACGAAAAACAAAGAAAAAAAAAAGAGAGGTCAAAACCTTCATGAC
This sequence comes from Cyclanthera cordifolia, assembly GCA_037832605.1. Taxonomy (NCBI): domain Eukaryota; kingdom Viridiplantae; phylum Streptophyta; class Magnoliopsida; order Cucurbitales; family Cucurbitaceae; genus Cyclanthera; species Cyclanthera cordifolia. The sequence continues at coordinate 1,038,125 of JBBMEG010000004.1, forward strand.
AATACAATCCTCCAACTCCCCAAATTTGCTCATGTAGTCTGAGAGCCTTTCCGTATCGATCTCCCATGGAATGCCAAGAACCTAAATTTAATGATAAATATATAAAACAAATCAAACCGATAACACAACGGGGAAACAGAAACAAACCTAAACTCAATCAATACCTAATGGGAAACTTAAATACTACATAGAATAAACGACTGAAAAATCACATAGACGTATCTGAAAGAGAAAAAATAAAAACACTAACCACCAGCTTCCGATCCATGATGAATGAGCGCAGCTAATGCAGAGAAATAGAACCCTAAAAGTGAAAAAGTATATCTCTCTTTCCACCTCTTCTTCCTCGCTCGCTCAATGACCCACGCTCACTCTCCAAAAATCTCTCGCACTCGCTCCCTGCACATGATAACAAGAAGAAGCACACCTCTTTCTCACACACAATACTCAAATACCAAATCAATCTCACCGGTATCATCGTTCGTTTTCTCCCTGTTCCGATTTCTTAATTGTGATAAAAGCTTCAAGATAACAAATCAAACAGACAAAATATATATACTCGTTGATAACGCGCTCAACTGACCTTTAATCAAACTTCCTCAGAGTTCGATAAAGAAAACCCTAGCGAAGATCTCCCCTCTCCCTCTATCTGTCTATCTCCCTCCCTGTCGCGCGCTAGCGAGGGCTTTACTATAGCCGTTGGGTTTCGGCCAGGTTTAATATCCGATGAAATGTTTGCACGTACATTTTAAGAATATTTATAATTGTTATTTGGAATAATGTTTTATTTTTAGAATTTGAAAGTGATATATATTTTTAATATTTATAAATATTAAAGTTGAAAGTTTGTTTTTATATAATTTTTAAAATATTTATAAATAATATTTACTTTTAATATTTATAAGTAATTTATTGCATTCGATATTTTGAGTTTATGAAAGGATAAAACGGAAAGTTAAGTCATTTAAATACTTGTTTGCTTATTGTTTTTTTTAGATATGAGACGTTAGCCAAAAGAGCTGTAGCTCAACGGCATTAGTGAACACCGAAGACCTATGAGGTCTCGGGTTCGAATCTCCCACCCTCAATTGTTGTAATCTCAAAAAAAAAAAAAAATCCTTAAAAAAAAAAATGATGAGGAGTAGCTCCATTCTCTGTAATAGTTAAATTCCTTTCAGATTCGAGCAGCCCACGACGATAGGACCGAGCCCACTTCCATTTATTTATTTTGTTCCCTTCGATTTAATCCCACAAATAAATTTTAAATTTCTCCATTCGATTATCCTCAACAACCAGAGATCGACACAGAAAGGAGAGACACCAAAACCCTAACGATGAAGTACAACCCTAGAGTCTCAAGCGCCCGCCGCAAAAGTCGCAAGGCTCACTTCACAGCGCCGTCGAGCGTACGTCGGGTTCTGATGAGTGCGCCACTCTCCGGCGACTTGCGCTCCAAGTACAATGTCCGCTCGATGCCGATTCGCAAGGACGACGAAGTTCAGATTTCGAGAGGAACCTTCAAAGGCCGTGAAGGGAAAGTCGTTCAGGTCTACCGTCGTAAGTGGGTCATTCACATCGAGCGTATCACTAGAGAGAAGGTGAATGGCTCTACCGTCAACGTCGGAATCAATCCGTCGAAGGCTGTGATCACAAAGCTCAAGTTGGACAAAGACAGGAAGTCGCTGCTCGATCGTAAGGCTACGGGCCGTGCTTCTGCCGACAAGGATAAGGCCACTAAATTCACCGCTGAGGATATTATGCAGACCATCGACTGAGTTTTTTCTGGTGATATTTTTAAATAACTTTCGTTAGTTATGTTCCTTATCTGTTTTGATACATTTTTGACCGGAAAGACGATGACAATATTTTATTGTTTCAATGCATTGAGTTCTGCCTTTTCTCTCGATACCTGGATCTTTTTTCTTCTATGAAATTACATGAGAATCCTTTGTCTGATATATTTTTCTTGTTCTATGGAGTATTGGTATTTGCTTGTTGAACCAATTTAGACAATTGTACCTCAACCCACAAGATGTTGGAATGCAAACTTTAAGAACGTTGCTTGTTGCTCTCACCAAGATTTGCATATTTATTGAGAAGGTGAATCTACTTCATCCCCGGGTGACGGCGCTGATGGTCGCTGCACTATATTAATTTGTCCTTGCACAACCTAAGAACGAGCCAGTGGTGTCCCAAGAATAGAAGAGCGAAACACCAACTCGTGGACATATATAATAAGGTGAATCTACTTCTCATCTACAGTTTGTTCGTCCCAGATTTTAGGCTACTATGGTGGTTATATTATATGGCACACGGTGAAGAACATAGTTTCGTGCATGATCTATGTGGCATATGGTTAATTTTGCTAACTGTATTTTGAATGATCAAGTAGAAAATAATTGAGTATATTAGAAACATTATAAAATTAACTCATAATTTCTGGTTGGTCCAAATTTCTTCTTAACCAAACCAATTTGTATCCTTGTTATTGCATTGCATGGCTTTTCATCCTGTAACAGTAGCACAAAGTCTCCGAAGTCCTTATCAATCTGTGGTTTGATTGAAAAGTTCTAAATTTTGCAACCGTAGGTCATATCTATCTCTACTAATATTCAACTTCTTCTCGTTAATTCAGTGCATTTTATTTTCTTTACTTGAGCCCTACCAAAATTTAATGCTAAGCATGTCTAGATAACCGGTTATACTCCGGGTGGTGTTTGGACGTGTAATTGCATGAAAAATTATTTTGAGTATTAAAATAACTTACGGCACATGACAAATATTGAATCAAATTCAACATCTTCCCTTCAAAATGTGACACTAAAAGTCAACACAACAGCACATGTTCTTCATGCTTTACATAAATGGAAAGTACATTGGAACTAAATGGATAACAGATGGACAAAGTTTTATTTTTGAAAACCAATTTCACTTCAAATAGGAACCAATGCTCTAACTCTCTTGAGTGTCACGGTTGGGTATAAGAATTATGGTGTATTTTATTATATAGTACCAACAGATATTAATGAAGGTCCACTTTATTTATTAAACCTTTTGTTTCCATTCTTCTAAACCAAATTAGATAATCTGATATCATATTAGACAGTACTAGACTCCTATAAATCAATAGGTTGGAAAGGCAGTAAGCTCACATATCACACGTTAACCTTTTGTTTCCGTTCTTTTAACTCAAAATTAGATACTCTGGTATGATATTAGATAGTACTAGACTCTTATAAATAAGTATGTTGGAAAGACAGTAAGCTCATATATCATACGTTAAAGATCTCTCATCTTTCTAATTTGTGACAAACGTCACAATATGAATATTTCTAACGCTATTAATTTCAAACCTATTTAATCAAATCAAATTAAAATTCAGAAAAATAAAACCGATAGACGATTTAGAATTATGTTAAAAAAATAGACAAATACTTCAAAACAATATGATTTTACAAGAGCAAGCACCAATCCAACACAAGACATTATGTGGGTTTCACTAAAGAATAAAAAATCATTCGAAATTACGATTTTCTCCCTTATTAATCGAAGCTCACCCAAAACCTTTAACAAATGAAGCTTCTCTTCTCTTAACCGTTGAAAGCGCCACAGTCGGTGCGGATGTTACCATCGGATCCTGTCTTAACTCCGACCCGACCCAACTTAGTCATGGCATCAATGAAAGCCGTGTTAAAGGTCTGGCCACTATGGGCCCAAACATTGACAGTGGACCTGGACCTTGAGTCAGTAAAGAGGACCTGGTCCGAACTGAAGAGGCCCATTCCAGCCTGAAGATTCTTGAAGTACACGTTGTCGAATCTCTGGGGGGTGTTTGGATCCATGTTTATGGCTATCCTTGGATCCACGTTTCTCGGACACATGCCTTGGAGCTGGGCTGCGTACGTCGGATTCAACGTTGGATCTACTTGATTTGTACGGCTGAAATTGTAGATTCTGTTTGAGAATTTGTCACAGTGGGAAAATCCAACACTATGGGCAGCTGCAATATATAAACTCATCTTATTCAATATAGATTAGGTCGGTAAATAAGACACATTATTGAAGGTTCAAATATAGAGTTTATTTCATAACGTTTTAGTTTTCAATCTACAATTTGTTTGATCTTTCGTATGTTGAATTATAAATAATAATCATGTAGTCAACCAAAGCAATAATTCAACGGTATTAATGTGACAAAAAAAATATGAAGTCACAAATTCAAATTTTTCGCTACCAATATGATGCGAATTGAAAATTGAAACAAAATGTAGTCTTATAAGTAAATAAAAATACATTACGGTGTAATATAAAAAACAACAACTATGTTTATTGATATGAATGTTTTCGTGAAATCAAAAGTAAAATCACGAAAACTAATGTCTAAAGTAAAGAATTGATTATCCAAGAAATTTTTTATTGAATATGTTTGAAATACTTTGTTGTTGAATTGGACCATATATATGTTTATAAATTCATAATTTAGATTATATATGATACCTAAACAATATGATTGATTGTTTTGAAATTGGATTTATTTTTTTTTTACAATAATATTTTTCATATTTTTTTATTAAGTAAACATGCAAGTTCTAAGCCAAGTTTTAAAAAAAGAAAAAAAGAAAAAGAAAAAAACACATATTCAAAATGTAGGTAAGTTTGACTCGACTCTCACAAATGATTATGGATTTAATCTATAATGATAATTTATTTAAGAATTAATTAAATCTTAAAGATTGATGTATAAATAAAAAAAAATAAGAATTATTATTGAGGATGAAGTAATTAATTACCAGAGAGAGCAATCATGTTAGTCTGGGAAAGACCATTGGCAGCAAACATAGCATTAAGCTGATTGAGATTAAATGTTGGTTTAGGCAGTTTGCCTTCAACATCTGAAGCTCTTGAAACAAGACCATCTTTTCTTCCCAATTCCACTGCATATGAAGGTCCTCTTGCCTAAATAATTTTCCAATTTTAATTTATTAATCATTAAACAAAATCAAACTTCTTGTCTAACTTTTGTTTTTTTTAATCGAATAATTATTAAACAATTTTTCATTTCATATCAAAATTGTGACGTACCAATGAAATAACATCTCGTGTAGCCATCACAAGAATGTCTGCGCATGATACTGTATTTCTACATCCAGACACTGCATCAATTGCTGCTTTGGCTTTGATCACAGTATCAAATCCGTCACCAGCCAATGAAAGATTATCAGGATGATCTCTCTCTGCCTTATTACTTCCAGTCGAAGCAATCATTACAGATGCATCACATCCCTAAATTAAAACTTCGTCACAACAATGGAAAGTTTGTTTTAAAGTCGTTAAAAAGTTACTAAAACTGATGGAATATACCTGTACAAAACAATCGTGAAAAAAGAGACGAAGCGTGGCAGGAACCGTGACGAAAGTCTCTCGAAACTTTTTCGTCACGACGTTTCGAACGATGCTCTCAACGTTAGGACAGACATCGGCGTAAAAGTCTCGTCGAAGCTGTGCCTCGGATGTTGGAAAAACCACCATGAAGGATGTCAAAACCATAGCAAAAACCACCATAAAGCTTTTTCCACCCATTTTCTCTATGTTTATATTTCAAGTGTAAGAGTTAGGGTTGAGATAGTTCAAAAGAAGAACTGAGATATTTATACACAAGTTCAATCTCAAACTTATAGTAAAATATCATTGTTTTATTTTTATTTTGTTAAAAATTAAAATCCATTCTATGAAAATATTTTATAAATTGGATTATCAGATGTGGGTTTATTCCAAAATTATTCCATTTTGCCAATTCTCTGAATTATCATTTGAATTAATTTTTTTATTATTGAAGTAAACAAACTAAAAGCAAGTTTATAATGATAGTTATTTGAAGTCAATTATTTGATATATATATCTTATGATTATTTTAAGAAAAATGTCATGATCAATGTGTTTTTTTAAAAAAATATAGTTTTTTTATTTAATTTATTTTTTAGGGAGAAAAGATTTGAACTTATTATCTTTTATTTATTAGTTTTTTTTTTTTTTGTCGTTAATTTATTTTACTACTAGGTTTTAAACTCCAATTATGATTAAGTCAAAATAAAAAATATAATTAAAAAATAACAATAAAGTCATCTACCTCAACATAGTGATGGAGTTGTATCACTTATATAACTAAACACACGGGTTGTCCAATTATTTAAACTCAAAATTTTATTTATTTTTTTATTCCAAATTAAATTACATTTGAGAACGAAAAATATATATCATACAACAAGTTTAGAGTCAGTTGATTTATATATGTTCGATTTGGTAGTATTTCAGTTCAACACCATGATTACAAGTTCGATCTTAAAAATTGATATATGACTTTCATTTATTTAAGAGTAATAGTGTCTTCTATAGTGAGTATGTGATTTTTGTCTCTAATCTATACTCCGAAAAACCAAACAAATTGACCGAAAATATATAATATTTACGAAACAAAAATAATCACCCTTTACCATTGAGATACATGTAATAACAATATCCAAATTAAGAGAGCTAAAAAAAGAACAACACTTCACATTAAATAATTCGAAGGCTTTGACTTACAAAAGGTCAACCAATGGTTTCGATACATCGTGCAAAATTCATCCAATTTTAATTTTGAAAATTTAATTTATTTAATCGGCTAGTAGCTAGTTATGTTTCAATCTAGTTTAAAATTAGAAAATAATTCAATATTTAAAATTAAGTTTATAAACAATATATGCTTGTAATCATTTATATATATATATATATATATATATATTTATTTATTTATTTATTTATGATCTACTTCGACAAATATTATAAAATTTTGTTTTAAAATTGAGAAAATAGTTGCTTTGGAAATTTAAACAAAGTATTTAAATATTTTTGTTATATATAATAAAAATGTGGTAACTTGTTTAATATTAGTGATTGATGAATAATTAACTGATTTGGGATATAATTAAAAAAAAAACAATTAATTTGGGATATTGTTAGCATTAATGAGTATTTCTGAATATAAAAAAAAAGAAATATTTCTGTACAAGACCTTTGTGTTTTCTAACCTTTTTTTTTTATCCAACGTGGCAAGCAATTACATGTTAATCCACCCACACTTGTTTTGGTTTTGACATCATCATTGTTGACTTTAATTATGATCTATTGCCATCAATCATCAATTTTTTTTTTCTTAAACCAATTAATTAGAGCTTTGGATATATCCAAATAGTTTAGGGCGTGTTTGTTTATAATTTAATTTGGTTAGTGTATGGGTGACAAGTAGAAGTGGAATTCGATGAATAATTTAATGTGATATTTGATAAGAAATTTAACGATCTCGTGATTGTTTATTGCATAATATAAACAAGTGATTTTTGAATTGGTACAATGTTGTTGCGCAAATAAAAAAAAAATAAAAAAATAAAAAAAAAACAAACATAGCGCGTTATGGTTATGTTTTGGTTTCCATGGAACAAATTGGTGAGCATGCATACAGCTCGGGTTGTTCCTGTCGTTTTACATTTTTTAATGTTCGTTTGTATTTTAATTGATATAATTAAATTAAAGTAACCTCAACCTATCAATTTAAAATTTTAAGTTAATCGATGATTTAACTTAACTCAACAAAACTAACAATAAAATTCGTTTCCCACTAAATATTATATTTTCTTCGATAATTAGTGGAGTGGATATCCTTATTTGACTTATAAACAGCTTTGGGTTTATTAAATTTGGAGTTGAGAATTGTCTATTTTAGTAATAGGTTATAAAAAAGGTATAGATTATAAAAAATACTTATTTTTTGAAATAAAATTAGTTTATAAAGAAGTTGAAACACCCACGACTAGCTTGTTTAAACTGACTAAGCTGCTATTAGTTAACAAAAAACAATACTTTAATTATATAAATATGTATTTATAAATAAAGAGATTATTATATTTTATTAACTTTCATCTTCCAAATTATTGCCTTAATTGAAAGAAAATATAATAACCAAACCCCTTAAAATAATAGTAATAACCTCAACTTTTGGCTAAACAAGATTCTAATCCCGCCTTAACCCGTCAATCTATATTTTTCAACACATATATATTTAGAGAGTGATTATAAATGTTTATTTATAGTCAAATATTGAATTTCAGTATCAAATCATGACTTGATTGAACTGTATTACTTCCAAATAATAAAATCTAATCCGGTTCGAATTTAAAATTGAAAATTGCATGTAAATATAATATAAGTTACATTATAGCCAATAAAAAAAAAACAGTTGTTTATAAATTAATAATTTTGAATTTGAAGTACCGAAGCAGTTGTCTACAAAATTGACAATCTAATTGATTTTGACCCATCCAAACACAGTAGACATCAAATTAATGTCAAAATTAATGTTCGTTATTTTGAGTTGAAGTTATCAAGATTATGTTACAGTTTAAATTATAAGTTAGTCGGGTTAAAATGTAGTCTTTATGATTTAAAAATTTAGACTTTATCTCTATGATTAGGAAAAATCTACAATTTAGCTTTTATGATTAGAAAAATTAGAACTTAGTCTTAAGGTTTGATAAAATCTAAAAAATAGTATGTCGCTTGTGATTGTTGGTGAATAAAATACGTAGAAGTTAATTATTTTTGTGTTTAATGATGAAAGTGTGAGATGAGTTATTAATCAGGCAAGAAATACATAATTCATACGGTTGACTACGAAATTTCGGCCAATTATAAATTGACACGTCATTATCCTAAATTTAATGACGAAATTAAATTTAATTTTGAGACAATATTTCTCAAAATTAAGTAAGGTCAAAATTATATAAGAATTAAGTTCAATTAGTGAGCTCAAGCAGTCAATTCAAATCTTAACGGATAGGCTCAAATCCATATGTGTGGACCAAGTTCATGTAAACAAGTTCAATAGGTCAAGCCCAAGGCTCAGACCCAAAAGCTCATCAAGGCCTAAGCGCATGGTCCATGTAAGTTCTATAAATAGGGAAGTTTTTCTTCATTTTCAACATCCAGAAGTTTGAATTTTAGAGAGAATTCTACAAATACCCTTCTGAGGTCTAAAATCACTTCGAAAATCAAACGATTCCACCAACAAGTACCAAATACAAAGAACACACATCCGTTCTTCAGTCAAGATCGAAATTTCATAAACAAACAATCAACTACGAAGAACGTGCATCACATTCTACAAGTCAATTGCTCGAACAAGAACGAAGAACACACGTTCTTCAATTGAACCATACCAAAAGATCAACAAGTCAAAGACTAATGATACACGAATATCAATAAGTCAAGAGCAACAAGCCAAAGGCCGATTAAACGCCAACAAACTCAATGTTGAGAACAAGCTGTGATGCAAAGCCCTTGAAATAAATTCAACCACGAGAATAAGCTACAAAGTACTTAGAGAAAATTCTACATTCGAGAACATGCTGCAAAGCCATCGAAATATTTGTATATCAGAGAGAAAGAATTAGAGTAACACATTAGAAATTGTAATCCATACCATATTAATTGCTGAAATCTCGTGTGAACACATACATCACATTTACGTACTTAATTCGTTTACAATATACAAATAACATTAACTATTTTTTAGGTTTTATAAATCCATAGAGACTAAATTCTATTTCTTCAAACCACATATAGACTAAGTTTTATATTTTTCTAAATTATAGGGACTAAATTATATATTTGTACAAGCAGACTAAATTTTAGATTTTCAAAGCATAGGAACTAAATTCTAACTTTCATAATACGATAGGGACTAAAAATTATATTTTATAAAAATATTATATAAACATGATTAATTAAGACATATTTGACATTTGAATATGGAAAAAATTGGCTTGTTGTGAGTATAAGAACAACAAAAAGGATCGTCATTTTTGAAGAAATAATATTATGATTTAATTTATCATGTATGTTAGGAAACATTAAAAGAAAGAAATCCAATTGAATGCACGACCCCATACATTATACATTTTTTGCACCTAGGTATGTTTGGTGTAGTGGAAAGTGCGAAAAGGAAAGAGAAAAGATATTGATCTCTTCCCATTATTTGACTCACCAACTTCTATAGCATCAATCACTAATTTATTCTTACTCTTCTTCATTTATTTCTTTCTCCTCCCTCCCGAGCCAAACGTGTCCTAAAAGGACAAATATTTTCCAACAATGCCCCTCAATGTACAAAAACTCCAATACTTTAATTCTTTCACTTAAATTTCTTGTAATTAATAAACCTCTTTTAGTCAAATTATTAATAAAATGTGTTCTTAAGAATTTCTACAAAATCAAATAGGAAAATTTTGAGTTGTTACAATGCTGCTCATTTAAAAAACTTTTTTCCTTAAGAGTTGTACGTCTGAGGTTAACATAAACCATTGAAAACTTAATACTCAACAACTAAATAGCACAATAACCACAATAGGAGTGTCATCCACCAGACCAGACTCAAACTCCCAAACAACGATAATGTGCTCACCAGCGACAAACGGCAAATCCATCTCATACACTCAAGGCAAAACTTGCACATTGCTCCCACACAAGCTTCCACAAGCAACAACTCTGGAAAAACCAACCAACGGTGCTGCATACTAGTTCCTTCCAGGATCCTAAAAAACTCAAACCTTCTGAAATGAAACTCTTACCAGATACTTTACTTTTAAAGTAGAACCGAAATACCTCCAATATACCACGAGACTCCTAGTCTTGATCTTTGAGTCATTTCACATAACCTTAATGCGTCTCAAACTTTTACTCCACTACTAACAATCTCAAGGGCAAACGAACACATCGGGAAACAAACAATCCTTTATCTAGGTGACCAACACGCTTGAACAACAACAATTGTTGGATACTATATGTTTCAAATCATAAAACAAATTGGCCTATTAGCTCAGTTGGTTAGAGCGTCGTGCTAATAACGCGAAGGTCGCAGGTTCGAAACCTGCATAGGCCAAATTTATTTTTAAATTACAATTTCTTCTTATATATTAACGCATGGCTCCGAACGACATGCCAAATTCAAGTCCCATATATCAATTCAAATAATTGGAATCCTTAAAAATCAATTTTATATGATTTTTTCAACTTGAAAGCATATATTAACTCATATATCTTTTTTCGGTCATTTCAATTGTCATTACAATTCATTTGATCACCTTATTAGTTGACGAAACTCTAGGACTTTATGCTTCGTCACGATAATACATAATACTTTTTCTCTTCTTTTTTTTTTTGGAAGAAACCATAATTTTTTTTTAATCTTTCAATTCAATACCACATCACGATTGTACCATATGCATAGAGTTTGTGGTCTCTTCCCCTAATTTATACTTAAAATAACAAAAAAAAAAAAAAAACATAGTTCCTTTTCCCATAAATAATTAGACCAACCATAACAATCTTGCCCTCCTCTGTTTTTCTTATGCCTCTTTTCTTCAATAGGGCTCAAAGATATTGACCCATCACTACGTTGGTAAGCAAGCAAAACATATGTTTATTAACACTAAATGGCCTCCTTTTTTTTATTCCCCAATGATGTAATCACACGAAGAGAAGAAAAAAAAAAAAAAGTTTTTACGTTTCAGAAAAAAAAGGGGTTTTTTTATTAAGTCAATTTTTTTAATTATACGGTTAATTAGAAAAATAAAATAATAAAATATTGATATAATAAACTCGAGATTAATATAAGCCGTTTTGTCAAATCTTCTAAATACAATGTGATTTTTGACAAATACTTTGCAATTCTTCTTGGAGTAAATAAAGATCAATACATATATTTTTGTATATTAGATTTAGTTTTAGACGAAATCTAAACATAAATCAATACAAAGATTTTATTTAAATATCTAATATGTGATTACAAAGATTTTAATTGATCTCTAACAAATCTACTCTTAAAAAAAAATCTCTATCAAATCTACAACACCCTACAAACTCGTCTATGGACCAAATAATATTATTTTATAAGTCAATTTAGTCCTTTAAACAAAGCACACGGCCGACCAGTATACATAAAATTCAAAACTACATCAATAATTTAAAACAAACCAAAATTTCATATATGGACGAGACTCACCAACCAGGATTGAAGAAGGTGGTGGTGCAACCTCCACCGCCGCTGCCGATTTACATTGTTCACCCTGATAACTTCAAGGATGTTGTCCAAAAGCTAACTTCATCGCCTGAGTTTTTAGACCCTCGTCTTCGAGCCATGCCTACTCCCCAACCATATATATCTGATCTGCCTTCTCCTTCGTCGCCTTCTGCCGATCGTCCGAAACATGCTAGTGATAGCTCTATTTCAAAATAGAAGTCTTCTCTGATGTATAATTTAGTAAAATTTTACATTTTACATTCTTGAATTTTTTTTTTTTTCAAAAATATTTATTTATAGTAGGTTTTTGTTTTTAAGTAATCATTCTTCACTTGACTTTCGTCTACTTTTCTAGACAATACACACAATTAATTAAACCATGAAAAAGAAAATGATTCACAAACAAAACATTAACATACAAATAAATTCATCCATTCAAATTAACAAAAATTCATATTACTACGCCCAAACGCATGGTAAGTTCATAGTCATCTCAATTTCTTTTACAATATTTATAACAAAATAAAAGACAAAAATGTAAAATTCATCTACAACTCTTAATATCACCTCTATCATTACTTATTTGTTTACTAAATTAATTATACCAAATGTGCCAAAAAGTATCTCTAGTTAATTATATTTTATTTATACAAACTTATTAATGATTAATTAATTAACAGATACATAATCTAAAAAGAAAAACAAATTCAATTATATTTTGATCTCTTTGTCCTTTCTCTAAATTATCAATTAATTATCAATTATACGCGATTATGTCATTTTTAGACCAATCCAAAATTAATAATTAATAGTCAATTATTAGAATTCACTATGTCAAATAATTGGAGGTTATAATTGAATTAATAACTAATTTTTATGATTGGATAAAATCTAAAATCTAAAATAATTAATATATTAACCATACTTTTTTATCTAGCAACAATTACATATTTTATTTGTCAATTTTCACGAAAATGTCACCATTAACATAAATTATATTTCACAACAAATAAATTATAATATTTGAAACTGTTTTTCTTTTATATTCGCTCTTTAAATATTCCTCAAATTATTAGTTTATTTTTTTTAAATCATCCAAAATAACTAATCTTATTTTTATTTGCGGAAAGAATCACTCAACAATAATTCATCGGAAATTAGACCATGTAAAATCCCTAGCCTTAGGTCGCCGTTGCGTGCTTAAACCTGGAGCCACCGGCTCATCTTCCTCCCGACGACGAGCGCAATGATTCAGAAAAGCCTCAGCCGCCTCCAAAACCTCAATCTCGCATCTATCTTCTCTCCCAATTTCTCTCCCAAAGCCTCTCCTCACTTTCTCTCATTCACAGCCCCTCTTTCGAATTCCACCGCTGCTCATCCTTATCCAGAGCCACCAAATCGTGGCTCGCCCCGCCTTCTTTCAGCTTCCAACACCGCCAAGCCTTCCATCTCCGATTCCACTCGTTTTGCCCGTACTGTTCTCTTTGTTCCTCCCGGAGTCGACGCCGATGAAGTCTCCGAACAAATGATCCTTCCGGGCTCCAACATTGTGATTGGTCCTTACGCCGGCGACTCTCGGGTCAAAGAGGTCGAGTTCGTTAAAAGCAGCGCACGGGCAAGAGATTGCCCTAAAGATGATAAACCTGAGTTTGCGATTCTGGGTCGTTCTAATGTTGGTAAATCTTCCCTAATTAATGCCCTTGTTCGAAAAAAGGAAGTTGCGCTTACATCCAAGAAGCCAGGTCTCATTCATTTTATGTTTGTTTTGTCTTTTAAGATTGATTTTGAGTTGTGGGAACTGCGTATGCGATTTGATTGTTTTAGTGGTTACTGGGTTTTTGACGATTGGGAAATCTTGTTTCGTTCCAGGGAAGACGCAGCTGATTAATCATTTCTTGGTGAATAAAAGCTGGTACATAGTCGACTTGCCCGGATATGGGTAATTTCTGTTTCTTCCCTTGCATGCTGTGCTTGTTCTGATAAGCTGGAATATTCGTTCTGCATACGTTTATTCTGAACTTTATGTGCAAATTTGTGCAATTACTTTTTGTTTTTGCATAGTGGGGCTGTCCTTTTTAGTGAAATTTCATTCTTTGAGTGTCACTTGGTAATTATATGTTAACTGATATTATTTGATTAGTACATTGGGTGAAAGAAAATATTGTTTGTGTTGCTAGCATTAACAACTGAAAGTGTATTAGTTTGAAGTTCTATTATTCTATAGTCCAGTGGTGCTTTCTGTTGTTTATTTCTTAATACACTATTGATTGCTCTTACAAATTTGCATACTTGGTATTTTAAGTTGATAGCCACTTCTTAGAATTTGCATGCCATTTCTAGCTTCTATTGATGTTTGAGCAATCGGATTGGCGATATTGGTGGTTTGTTAAACTAGTATGTAAAGTTGTAAACCTGTTTAAGTGATTAACTACCAACTTGATGCACTAAGAGGCTTTATCATGAGAAAAAGGAACGCGATATACAATTGTATATTCATACTTCATAATGGTGCTATTGTTTGGTTTAGTTTCCTTATGGTTGTGGTACCATACTGCTATACTTTTATACCTTTGTTGTTTTTGCAAGAAATTAAAATTTCAGATATCTTAGGGAGTGTTTTAAATTTTAAATGTTCTTTAGATTATAAAAGTAAAGTATTTCTTGTGTGTTTGAACTTGACAATTAAACAACCAACAAGAGTAGAGCTCAACCGACATAAATGTGTTTGGTGTCCAAAGAATTTCCCCTTGCCTTGAAATAACTCGGTAGGCTAACCCTCAGTAAGGGTTACAGGCTTATTGTTTAGACAGTTTACGTTTCAGATTATTTATCTGATTTTATCATTTACTTTTACTCCAACTGCGTTACTATGTCCAGTTCCACAGTTTTGCTCAATTATTGCCTCATTTGGTTTAGTTTTGCCAAGGCCTCAGAAGCTGCTCGAATGGATTGGTCCTCATTTACGAAAGGCTATTTTATAAACCGAGATACTTTAGTAGCTGTGCTGCTGCTTGTTGATGCGAGCGTTCCACCACAAAAGATAGACTTAGATTGCGCCAATTGGCTTGGCCGCAACAATGTATGTCATCTGAATTTAAAGTTCATTGCTTTATATGTTGAAATGTGCTAGTTGAGTACATTATCTGATGCAGTTTTCGAATATTTTATGCCCCGTATGGTGTGTTTTCAGATACCGATGACTTTCGTTTTTACGAAGTGTGACAAAATGAAGGTGAACAAAGGAAAAAGACCAGACGAGAACATCAAGGAGTTTCAACAACTTATTAGACAGAATTACAAGGTACATCCTTCTTGGATCATGACGAGTAGCGTCACGGGTTTAGGTCGGGATGAATTGCTTCTGCACATGTCTCAACTGAGAAATTACTGGGATCAATAAGTGATCGTTTGGAGCATGGATGTCCAAGTCTATTGTAACTCATATGGGTTGCCTTGTTTGTAACACTTATTTATTCTGTAAGTCGGAAGTTGCAGAAAGAGATTGAATGTAATAAGTTTTTTTTTTTTTTTTTTTTTTTTTTTTTTTTTTTTGAATTTAATTTTATTATTATAGTTCAAAAGCATGTGGCACGATGAGCATTGCTCAATTAGTATAGTAAATGGGGTGGGGTTTGTGATAGGAGAGACCTTTAACCTCGTTTATTACAAAAATTAAAAAACATGTAGCGATGATTGCATAAGTAGTTATCAAAGTAGTTGAATTATTTGAAGTTTGCTTGAATGTACAAGTTTTCCTTTTTTTTTTTTTTAAGTCGTATATATAAGGGATTCGTAACCATAATAAATATACAATCAAATTATATCATCTATTTTTATTAGTTTTAATTATGTATTTCCTTTATGAAATTGAAGTATATCCCATATTTTCGTAAATTTGTTGCATCAAAGTCAAATGTTTTTATTGTTATGTGGAGATATTCTATAGGAACCATGTATATAATATTAGTGATAGATGATTTTGATTATATAATTTGCATATTATTATTTATATCTCTTTTACTAAATTGATATGATTATGTTTGACGATTGTATTTTGTTCATATATATATTTATTGTATAATACATTTGTGGTAATGAAATGGATATAAATATTTAATATGCTAGTAATTCTTCAATATCATGGTTGGGTGCATGACTAATTTGATAGATGTTTATATTTACAATGTTATGGTGATCTTGATGACTTAATTGAGCTCAACTCTATATTTTCGAGTTGAGTCGTCGAGTTTTCTTTAGTTGGGTTAAATTCAAAATGTGAAACTAATTTTTTTTTAAATTGGTCCAAAATGTTCTCGAGAGTTCAATTCAATCCATATACAACCATATTATTATTATATAAAAAAAAAAAAACGAACACAAATTAGTTTTGGAAGTTGCTAGTATTCATAAGCTCATTATTTTAGAAAATAACATCTAAAAAAATGTATGAGTGTGAAATTCAAAAATTGGGATGAAAGATTGCAAGTAAGATTTATTCCCTATAATTTATTTTTATTCACACTTTTTAAAAACATGCATCAAATTGGAACGAACACACATCGTTTTTTTTTTAATATAAACACGTCAAATTTATAAATCTTATTTAAACGAGTTACTTAAAAAAAGAGGCATCTTATCTTCTTCAATTAAATTATCGGCACATGTTTCTCTACGTTTAGTCACATGCATGGGCAAAAGTTGCTCATTTCATTCAGTCCAACTCTTTACTTTATTTAGAAAAAAATGTTGAGATAACATTCATATTTTAATTACGTAACTTTTATTAATTTGTTGATACTATCAAATTTAATTGATTGAAACCTATTCAATTCACTTGGTTGAAGACATCAATCTTGTAACTATCAATTTAAAATTTAAAGAAACGTCCATTTGTTATTATTTCCTCTTTTTTTTTGTTACTCTTGAAACAAATCTTTTTATATTTTGTTATTGTGTTAAATTAATATTAATAAATATGCATTGTAAAAAAAACAATAAATATGTCCCATCCTCAATTAGTGAATTAGGTAAATATAAAAATACAATAAATTATAAATAGTTAAGCATTAATTCTACAACATTAGTATACTTTCAAGGACTACGATGTCACTCATTATAATTATATACATAGCTATAACATTCAGCCGCATAACTTAGCTGACACGATAAATTAGCATCCACTCGATCAATAATTTGAGTCTCCCTTGTATCACCTTCTGCGTAGGGTTTGTGATCCCAAAATTTGTACTAAACCAAATAAAAAAAAAAACACTTCATAAGAATATTATAACTTATAAATCAAAAAGTTAAAAAAGAAAAATAAAATTTTAATCTTCTTAACCTTAAGCAAAAAGCCCAATTTTGTAAGAGCCCATAAGTCCCAAACTTTCAAATGGCATTGAATTGAAGCAGCGGAGACCGTGTTCGTCATCGAGAACTTGGTTGAGCTAGTTCGATCGTCCATGAGGAGAGAAGGGAATTAGGGTTTTTACAATTTCTTTGATTCGATCGAAGTACATCAGAAATTTCATCACTGTTTTCCCGAGATGTGGCATGAGGCAAGGAGATCCGAGAGGAAGGTCCACGACATGATGGACGCTGCTCGGAAGCGAGCTCAAAGACGCGCTGTCTTTCTCGCCAAGCGCCGTGGCGATCCTCAGCAATCCATCCAGGTCGTCGGAACTCGCTGCCGCGTCTACCGCGACGATGGTCTCTATCAAGCTACTCAGGACCAGCAAGGCCTGTAAGAATTTGTATTTCATCTCTGTATTAGAAAGATAAAACGGATACATCATGAATTGGGAGTCGCTTTTCGATGTTCTAGGGATTGGAGTGGGCTAATTTTCTCAGTTGCTTTCTGTTTTTTTGCGAACAATTATTAAATTTATCTGAATTATTGCAATTTGTTTCGTATTTGGATGTCGTTTTGCTAAGTATTGAAGGGACCATTTGGAAATTGCAAAAGTGATTTAAAACTACGAAATGTGTATTGGTTTGCGGATTAATTGAAACTTAGGATTTGATTGCAGGACGTTCTACTTTTAAATTAACCCTCCTCGTACCATCTCTTACTTAATTGGTTGTTGGTCCACGTAAAATTTTTTTCGATTTAAAATGTTTTGTTATGCTTAAAAATTTGTTTACTTCGATTTTTATTTTTATAATCTTTTGTCCATTGTCAGTGCATGTTTTGTTAGTTCGGTGGCATTGCTGTTCTTAAGTATGCGAAATCTGACTTTATCTTAATTCTTTAGCTGATATTGGTAAGTTCTGTTTCAGGATTCCTTGGAATGGAAAGCAAGATGTTATGATTGACAGGTTTGTTTCTTGTAGTTTTACTCATCTGTTTGATTTAAAATTACTTTTTAGGCTAATGATTTATGATTTAAGGCTGATGATTAGGTTTACATTTCTTGAGCAGATTTGATGGGCGTGCAATGCTTGATTTCATTCGAGAACCGGGATCCCGACATATTCGAACACAAGAGAAATCTGAGGAGGAAGAGGAGTTAGAAGAGTTTGTTAATTTTCAGCGTTACCGAGATTTAATTAAGCATCGGCGTCGAGGATGTGGGTACTTCTTTTTACTTTTATCGAACTTTGAAACTCTCTTACAGTTTAATGCACAAACCCACTAGCTTTCCTTATTTGATGAGCAATAAGGACAAAGGTTATTTTTCTTTATATGTTTTTTAATGATGATGTTAATATTTAACTGATATTTCTACATTTCTATTCAACAGTTAATGATGAGAATGGCTTACTACACGTGAATCAAGAAATGGAGGCCAAAGTGTCTGCTCCATTTGTATTGGACAGGTTTTCTTTTCCCTTCTCTCCTCTTTATACATATGGATGGGCATTATAACGTATTTTGTTATACTTTTCCTAGTTCACACCTCACGAATTATTTATAAGTTTCTCTCTCTCTCACTATAAGCTGTGAGGTTTTTGGGTTAGGCAATTCAAATAGAAGGAATAAGACGGGTTTACAATATTTTTGATTCTAGCATCTCAAGAATTTTGTGGCATCTTGCCAAGTCGAAGGACTTATTTATGCAAGTGGTAGATGGTTTAAATATCATGCTTAGGGCAGTTGGCGCTCCATAAAGATTGATAGTAATCTGTCACCAACTGCGTGAAGCTTCTGCATTGATTTCAAAAAAACCTTATAAAATTTTCCTTTAACATGTTAACCCTTCAATTCAATCTATTCACATACTCGACACCACTTTAACTTCCCCATAAGATCTATCTTTAAAATGTCGCCAAGAATTGTCTTACCTCTTGCTATCCCACTTAGTTACTAAGTGTGGACAACTTGATAGAGCGACATCCTTGTGCAAATGATTCATTTTCAACCATACGCCCTTCCCCTTGATGCTTTCCAAAGTTTCCAAATATTGTACCAACCATCATGAACTCAATAGTCTAGCGATGACTACTGTTCTTTTCAGCTGTTTTGTTTTAAGTGAACCTTATAATTGTCTTCCTCTCCTTGACAAGATTTCCAGCCTCCAGTTCCACCTCCATCTCCATCTTCATCTTAGAAACGTTGCTTTTCTCTCCCTTCAACAACTCCCTGTTACCCAGTTTCCACTTGAGATCACCAAGAGAAGAGCTTCCCAAAAAAAAAAAAAATCACCCTTGAGTGAAGGACTCTACTAATATTGGTAATATTGGCATTTAAATGACAGTTTTGTTTTCATGTTGGGGCATTTTACCACTTTTAAAATGAATTAGATTGTTGCAATTTTTGGTGGTGTCTGATTCTACTTCCTTTTGAATTTTGGTGTTCATACTTTCTATTATATTCCATTTTGTTTTCTACACGTAATTTCGTGTTTGTTGTATGGTTGAAAGTGTTCTATTGAAGTGTGTAATTCTTTTCGTGGTCTTTCTTGTGCACACGTGAAGATCTCAGCAACCACCGCCTCCTCCTGCTGCAAGCAAGGGGTCATACTCACAAGTTGGATTTTCATACGAGGCAGATGGGAAAGAGGAATCAAATTCAGATGCAGACGATAATGCTAGTGATGACGAAGATGATGAGGATGAGGATGAGGAAGATTTTAATAGTGATGACAGTAATGACGAAGGAATGGAGGTAATAGCGAAAGAGTTCGGAGTGAAAAGATATGGTTGGCTGGTGTACATGGATAAAAAAGCTAAGGCGGAAGAGAAGAGGCAAAAGGAAATAATCAAAGGCGATCCTGCAATAGTAAGTCACTTTCACCATGTTTCAATAAAATACCACATTTGTTTCAGTTCTCTTATAGTCAAATTTCTCATAAACCTAAAATTTGAAACTTCTAGAGGAAACTAAGTCGTAAGGAAAGAAGGAAAGCATCTCAAATAGAACGGGAAAGGGAAAGAGAGGCTGCACGAGTTACTGGTACCAGAGTCTTCCATAATGATCCTTACCGGTATATTTCTAGGAAATTTTTGTTTTTTTGTTTTCTTTTTGCCTGGCATGGAGGGTATAAAGTTCACTTTTGATATGGTATGATATGCATTCTATTTTCACCTGCAGAGAATCTAGAAGAAGTCCAACTTATGATGCTTATCCACGTTCTAGAAGGTATATCTTTTGGTCAAAACTTGGCAGGAGGGTTTGTGGATTCCGTGGAGAACAATGATTTTTTTAAAGTACTATTATATTTTATTATTCTGCAGATCAAGGTCCAGATCACATTCCCCATCACACTCTAGGCGTCATTCTCGTGGGCATTCTGATGATGTTCATCGGAACAAACCAAGGACTCCCAAAATTGAATTTATCACTGAATTTGGAGGCCATGGAGAAAGCAAGGAACCGAGGCTAGAAGGACTATCTCCGCCACGATCTCCTCCATCTCAGCCTGATATGATAAACCGGTCGGAGCACTCGACCTTTCATTCTTGCGAAGATAGATTGGACAATCTTTTCTGTGCTGCAGCTTTCTCCCATTTTGTTACCCGAGGCAAACTTGTGTGGTTTAGTATAGATCAGGCTTAGGATTTTCAGCCTAACTGCCAACAGCAAGATGGAAGGAGGCTTCCTTTTTGAAGCTCAGATATTCCCTAAAATGGATTTTAACATAATCACTAGCAAATGTGCATGGAATTCTTAAAATGGGCATCTCTGATGCTTGTGCTTTTCATGCAGGCCATCTGGTCATATACTTGAGGCATTGCATATTGATCCAGCATCTGGCGTGACACTTGATAAAGAAAAGAGCAGCAGAGCAGTAAAACCGTCAGCGAGGTATTAATGAATTCTGCATTCTCTTCAGTTTCAAGTCTCGTCCACTCTAATCTCTGGTTTTGTAAAAATTTCCAATGCTACTGTAATGTTTGGAGCCTTTTGAATTTAATGAAGTTATTATGTTTTAAAGGGTTAGAAACAGTTATGTGCAATGATAGTCCTCAAGCCCTCGCACAATAGTTATGGTCAAATTTAAGTCCGTGTACAATAATTATGGACATTTATTTCCTTGAACAGTACATCAATTATTGGCAAATTTAAGTTCTTGTACAATAATTAGTGACATTTATTTCCTTGAACAGTACATCGTCAGCTCTTGCAAAGTTAACTAAGGCAAGTTCTTCCGGAGGGCCTTTAAAGCAGGGAGAAAAGAAAGAAACTCCACAAGAAAGACTTAAGAGGATCATGAGTCAACAGCTTAA
This sequence comes from Cyclanthera cordifolia, assembly GCA_037832605.1. Taxonomy (NCBI): domain Eukaryota; kingdom Viridiplantae; phylum Streptophyta; class Magnoliopsida; order Cucurbitales; family Cucurbitaceae; genus Cyclanthera; species Cyclanthera cordifolia. The sequence goes on from JBBMEG010000004.1 coordinate 1,059,906, forward strand.
TAAACAAAGTACGTTCTAGGTTTTTTATTTTCATTTTCAAGGAGCTTTAAGACATCTGCTCTTGAACATTTATATACCAATCAATGAAGATGGACTCGTATATTTTGGACCTTCTACCGTTGCTACTTTGGCATTTACGTTTGAACAATTGTATGACACATGCAGTTAAGAAAGATACAGCTGCAGAAATGGCTAAAAAAAAGGAGCTGGAGCGCCAGAGACTGGAAAAACTGGCAGAAACTAGCCGATTAAATAGCCATAGGCGTCGAAGCCGCAGCAGAAGCTACAGCCGTTCACCACGAAGGCAAGTTATATTTGAAGTTTTAACCAAATGATTTATGATTTCAATCCTAGGAGCAAATAACCGTAGTTTGAGACCTTAAATCTGTTTAACGTTTGAGACTCGGTAAAGATTTGATTGCATACTACAGAAGATACCAACGGAGCAGGAGTAGGAGCAGGAGTAGGAGTAGAGGTTCTCGGAGATATTATTCTCATTCCCGGTCTCGATCTCGCTCTCACTCTCGAGGCCATTCTCGCTCACATTCTCGTTCACCTTCTTATTCCCGTTCACCAAGGTATGCTTCCTTCACCTCATTATTCCTTATTCGTTACACAACGCCATCGATGTGTTTGGATAACATTATTAGATGAGCCAAATATTGCAGGGTAAGGAGCCGTGCAAGGTATTAGAAAAAAAAACAGAATCCTTTTCTGGAATATTGCAAGGTAAGAGTCGTACAAGGTATTGGAAAAAAGAATACTGAATCATTTTCTCGAATATTTGATTTCCATCATCCTATTACTTAGAGCTAAAATATATATATATATATATATATTTGTAACGTTTCTTACTCGGACGGATGTATTTTAATGCGAGCTGCGAACATGCTCTTTTTTCCCAATACATAACTAGTTGAAATTTTTAATTGGTTTTGATTTGATGCTTCTCGTAGGGAAATTATTTATTTTATACATTTTATCTGTTTTTCCCCATTTGAATAATTATTATCTATTTACAGTGTTGTTCATAGGTTATACTATTATTATTCAAAATATCATACTTTTAACTTTTTTTTTAAATTGACATTTAAGTACGATTAAAATCTAATTAAAATCATATGTTACAATTTGGTTGAAATATAATTTTGATCTATAAATTTTGTTCCCTTTTGAAATCTAAACTTTGAAATGTCAAATTTTAGTCTATATTTTCAAATTTGTTTCATTTAGGTCCATGAATTTTTAAATATTCTACCGTAGTCCATAAACAAAAAATAAAATAAATAAATAAAAAACTAGCCATTATATAATTTTTTTTAATATTTTTTCTAAAAAAAATTAACTTATCTTTTTCTATAAACTTGAGAAATATGATTACATTTTGTTATTTACTTGTCTTGAAAAATTTAAGATTATTGTATTTAATTCATTGATATAAATTTCAAATTTATCATAAATACTAATTTTTATTTTTATTTTTTATATTTTATATAATAATTTAATAAAATATTAATTACAAAGTTTAAAATGATTTTTGTTAGTTCAATAACATGGCGAAGGATTAAACCTATAATGTTCTTGATTCATGGGTAATGTAAAATTTATAATGATATGTATATAGATGTTAAAATTGTATATATTATAATTTTATTTTATTTAATAATTTAATAAAATTATTAATCAAATATCAAATTACATTTAATTATTAATAAACCTATGTGGGCATTAAAAAATTTGGTTATTTTGAAGTTAAAATTAGAAATTTAATGATTAAAAGAACTGTCATGTGACATAAAATTGTTATAAATAAAGTTTTTGTCAATTTAATGTCATAATAGTCGTGTATCAAAAATGAAAAAAAGTGTGAATACAGTATCATAATTTTCATAATATGTGTTTTAACAAAGCTAACACATTTTCTACAAATTTAAAAAAAAGATGTTTACATTTTTTTCATTTGTTTGTATTAAAATTGTTAAAACTATTAAATCTAATTTTATTAATATAAATTTCAAATTTACCATATATATTAATTTTTAAACATTTTTATTCTATATAAAGTTAGCCGTAAAGTTCAAGATGATTTATAAAGATTTGAAAATCCTCATTTTCTAATTACACTTAAACCCACCATTAATACCTCGTAAAAAAAACAGAAAGTCTATCCATAAACCAGAGGTGATCTCATAAAAGAAAGCATATTTCCAAAGAACATCGTTGCTTTCTTATATCCACCAAATATAAAGATAAATTAACCAACAACCTCAATTACACAAAAATGGTTACACAGTGCAACATATCATTCTTTTTTTTCAGCCAAATGTCTCAGCAGTTAACATGATAATGTCTAATCATGTTAATTCGCAAAACCCGAGCAACCCAAGAACATTCGCATGTCTAAGCAGTTAACATGATTGAGTTGGATTGAATTATCAACTTCTAATGATTAAAAGAAAAAGAAACTAATATGAATTGAGTTGGTAAATTGACTTAATATTAATTTTGATTTACTTAGCTAACCTAAATTTATTATTAATTTAATTTTTTTTCTTTTACTTAGTATATATTTGGTTTCAATTTATTATTAAACTAAACTACAAAATTCACAAAAAAAATTTTAAGCCTTTAAAATTATCTTTTATAATATAAATTTAAATTAAGTTATATTTATTTAAAAATTGAAAGTAAATAATATCTAAATAAATAAATTTTGAATCAAGAAAGTTGAGAGTAGAGATGTTTGAATTGAGATTTTAAGTGTATTTAGTAGTATTTAGAACGAGATTTATTTTGAGTATATAAAAATAATGATTGAACTCAAAAGTGTTTGAATGTAGTTTTTAAGAATATTTAAAATTAATATTTAGAAGTAATAATTATAATTAAAAAATTGTTTGAACGTAGTTTTTAAGAGTATTTATAATTATAATTTATAATGAAAATTTATTTTGAATATTTAGAAAGAATATAAATTTGATTCGAATTGGTTCTTAAGAGAACTTAAAATTAATATTTAGAACGGTGTCAGGCCGGGCATGGTTACCATGGTGTGAAATATCTATCGAAAAAAAATATTTAGAATTAAAATTTATTTTAAGAATTAAAAAAAAAAAAATTTGCAATAGCAAAAAATACTGGTTAGAAATCGAGTACACCAAACATCCCTCAGACAGTAACCGATTCTCTAAAACGGAATGAATGAATGGATTGAAACTCCATTAATCCGATCACCAGTAATTACCACCAACTCTCATAACTTCATCACCAACTTCCAAAGCCGCCAACGCATTGTTCTGCATCTGAACCGGCGCCTCCTTCTTCGCCGGAAACCTCCGCCCCATTCCTCTTCCCGCCTCATCTTCCGCTGCCCCCGCCTCCACCTCGGCGGCTCTTGCCGTTTTACTCCGAATCTCGACTAGGGTTTCCCGAACGGCTGGAACTGGGAAGGAGATTCTTGAGAGCGATCGCTTACCCACGTTCCGAAATTTCGTTGGTAAATTCCCGGTTTTGGAAGAACAAATTGTGGTGCGATGGATGGGTTTGGTGGGGAAATTTGAAGATTGAATGTTGTAAGATATGGAAGTTTTGGCAATTTCTCTTGTAAGATCGGATAATTTAAAATCTTTACTTAAAATTTTGTTTTATTTAAAAAATAATAATTCTATTTTTCAGTTGAGACTTAAACACAAGTTGAGTTGGATTGAAATGTTTTTTTTAATCAATTTAGTTCTTTTTGTATTAAATCTACAAACTTGTTTAATTATATGATCAACTGACATTAATTTAAATTAATTTTAAGTAAACACATACTTTAACCTATGAAATTGTAATCAATTTGAATTTCTTGTGCCAAGTTATTTGAAATTTCGATTTATTTGAACACCATAAACCTACGCTTTATAATTTTTGTTAGGGGTATACATGATTCGGTTGAGTTGGGTTAGGTAAATTTTTCGTACTAATCCAAAGTTTCGAGTTATCAATCATCCAACTCATCCAACATATGCATTAGAGCAACTCAACCATATGTTATAAGGTTGAATTCTCAAGTTGTATTAATCTCTCATTTATTTATTGAACAACTCTATTTACATCTCTTGAATAAATAAATAAATGATATTATAATTAAATCTATATTTACTTTTTATTAGTGTCGGTCATTTATCAATATGCTTAGAACCCATCTTATTAATTATTATTGTTTTTTCACAGACAATTTTATGTATATATTATTCATTG
>JBBMEG010000004.1:1064247-1085130 GCA_037832605.1 Cyclanthera cordifolia
AAGAATCGTCATCTCTTAGAAACTACTCGGGCCCTCATGTTTCAGATGCGGGTACCTAAGGTGTTTTGGGCGGACTCAGTTTCCACTGCTTGTTATCTGATTAACCGTATGCCGTCGTCTGTCCTTCGCAGAAAAATTCCTTTTCAAACTTTGTGTCCCACACAAACCTTGTTTTCCATTCTTCCCTCCTAAACTATTTTACAATATCATCTCTCGTTCCTTTAGGTATAAAAACAAAAATATAATACAAGAACATAAATTAATTTGAAAACTAGGTGATTTTTGTTTTTTTACAGTTAGATAGAATTTAGTCTATCTAGTGTTAAATCACTGCTCTTTGCTGGATTAAAAAACAAGCAAATCATGTATTAATATAATGAAACTCGGTAACTAGGCTGGTAATATTTATGTAATGTAAAAGAAGGGGATCAAAAGCACTAAACATGGCTCGTTACAGCTTTTTAAAAAAAAAAAAAAAAAGGCTCATTAAATAACGAGAGCCTATATAATTGATTGAAACTAGCAAATTAACAAAACCATTAATATTACCAGCAGAAGATTAAGGTTAAGAAGAGAAAAATCCACAAATTACCTTTTATACATTGGAAAAGGAAAAAGAATAATGCTAATGATGCGACAGAGCTGGTCTCTTTTCTACCACCTCATAGTGGACGACGAAATTATCCTGAAGGCAACCGACATATCAACATAAGCAATGAAATTTGAGGGTGAAATAATTTCAAACAAAAATGCCTTCAAAATCCTCATCATTCTCTATTTACTGTCACTTTCTCCTAACATTCACAATTATTTTTATGGCTTCAACAACAATTCGAGGGTGGAGAGATTTCACATCAGCTCATTGAGCACAAATTTATGTTTCAACTACTCTTCGAAAACCTAATCCTTCTATTGTGTAAGATCATCATCATTCAAAATTAACATGAAATTTAAAAATCCAAAAGTTCAAAGACTAATATTAGATGATTTTGAAATTCAAATATAGGCAGGTCCAAACCTTGCGGACAGTTTCAAATGTGTGGGGGTCGAAACAGAGATACGATCCTCTTTCGTAAGTGCTAGTCTTCACAAGTGGCTCCATATTAGAAACCCGAATGAACCAGAGTCGATTTTCTTTGTGATAAAACCAACCTCTATTATAACTACCAAAAGAAATGAAGACAACAGTTCTTAGGGAAAATTCTACGGTCTACGTCTACCTATAAATTACAACACTCAACAACAATAACACTCGAACACAAAGTCAATAATAAGAGCTTACAGTTCATTTGCAGCATACAACTGAGCTTCATCTTTTGGCATGCTGAAAAATAAGACAGATAAGAATAATATGTATGAAAGTTAAACGACCAATAACGGGTTATAATGGGAGGCGGTACCATACCTGAAAAATATGTAAAACAACGTTTCTAAAGTGAATTTCGAGAAGTACCCTTGCTGTAGTATCACAAAAATAAATTGATTAGTTAAGAGAAAAGTGTAGAAAGGTTTGACAGAGGGAGAGAATGAAAGTTGAAGAACCTCACATGTAGGGTAGGCGGTGGTTTAATGAGATAACACTGAGGTAAATTGAAACCTGGATCACCCTTAGCAGGCTCATCAGACCACGGGGAGCCAAAAGTCTTGTGAAGGTTATCTGCTGAATTTAAATTTAATCCTAACGTGGTCAAATCAATTCCAAGTGCAAGGGATGCAAGATCGGGATCAGTCAACCTTATCACCCTCAATAATCCAAGTAAACAGAATGGATCAGGAGAAGATTGAGCCACAAGCAAAGATTTCATGCCCTGATCCCTAAATGACTGGCTAACACCAGACATTTGCTGCAACCGGAACTGAGATTGACCGAGATGCTGCTGCTGATACTGCTGGACATGTTGATCATAACCCATGCCAGAAGCTGAGTTAGGAGAGCTCAGAGGTCTTAAACCAATAGCAGGAGGCCCATTAGTCTGAACATGAACAAGGAAATGTCTTTATTGAAAATTTTCAAGGAAAAGGCAAGCTACAAATTGATCTACAAACTTTAAGACCCGTTGGAATTTGGATTACTTTAGTACATGACAATGATTGACGTCAAAAGGTTGAGACTGACTTCCAAAAAATAAAACACCAAGAATGGGAATATCTAAGAAAAACCACCGTTGCCAACAAGGGCAATAGCTCAGTGACACAAGTGTTTGTTCATGAACAAAGACGTCAATGAGTTTGAACCCTCCCTCCCCAACTGTTGTTGAACTAAAAAAACATTTTTTAGGCTTGCTGCTAGAAAAATAGAATGCACACCTGCTGGTGATAGGATGCAGCATGTGAAGATGGGAATATATCCGATCCATGTAAATGTAGGAGATCCTGATTATTGGAAGATGGAAAAGACACCATGCTGTTACTGACTGCTGAAGAATGTTGTTGCTGCTGCTGCTGGGGTCGATGTGAATATGTGCTGTCCAGGTTAAATCCAGCAGATCTACCAATCTGAAGATCAAAACGAGGGAAAAGTTGATAAGGATCCCATCACCAAATGAGGATAGTCAGAAAAAGAGAGAAGGCATTCCCACAGAGAACTGCTGCGACTGCATCATAGGCACAGAATTTTCATGTTGATCTTTCTGATGAATGTCCATACCATAATCAGCATTGCCACCTGCACAAGATCTAGAACTAAAATCAATGATAGAATGTGCCCTGTTTTGAATAAAAGTGAGCAAGAGGCTAACGGTGCACTACGAATTTTCTATCCTGATAATAGAAAAACAATTCATAACTCTCCATTCAAAAACACCTGAGATAAATAATTGCAAGGCATCCTTGAAAAACAAAATCCGAAAACATAATTCTAAAACCAAGCGATTCAATCAAATCAGAGTTGTATTTCATGTTTTTAAATATATGGTAACAAATTTAGAAATTGTATTCCAATTAAAACAGTTTAAAATGTGTTCTATAATGTACTTATACACTACGAAGCTAGTTGTTATGGTAGCAAAACTAACTATTAGGTACAGAGCACCTGTCTCTAGCAACAAAAAAGAAATTTCTCCCATCTCTCTAGGAAAACCATCACTGCCCTTTTTCTTCTCCCTCATGTGCAGATAATAGCATCGGGTGGAGCTCCCCCTTCTTTTCCCTGTCTTTTGATTTCTTTTCCCCTTTTCTCCTTTATTTTCTCCTCTTTCATCTTCTTCTTCCTCTTCCTCTTTTTTGTCTTCTTCTTCTTCGTCGTCAATTTCTTTCTCTTCTTCCTCTTGTTCTATAATGTACTTATACACTACGAAGCTAGTTGTTATGGTTGCAAAACTAACTATTAGGCACAGAGCACATGTCTCTAGCAACAAAAAATAAATTTCTCCCATCTCTCTAGGAAGAGAAGAAAGGATGTGGATCTCTAGTGACAAAAAAATGTTCCCTTCTGACAACTGAGTTGTGCTCGCTGGTGGTGGTGGTAGCAGACATGTGATTAGCGATCAACGACAACAAACTTCATGAAGTCACTAGACAGAATCATCACTATTTGCAAATGGTTCTACACAGTGGTGATACGTTTAGCTAGAGTTGGAACTCGAATTGGGATTGGAAGTTTTCCAATATACGGTGGTTGATTCTTGGAGACAGACCTTGCAATTTGTAGATATGGGTAAGCGATCCCTGGTTGCAGCCGATATGATTCAACAAGAGAAGGGGATTATGTAACAAGTCAATTGATTTGGTTATGATCGTGGGATTTGCGATAGAGATCTAAAAACATCTTTTCGAGCACGTCCTTTTGTAAGTCTAGATTGTCAAGCGTCAGAGTTTGCAAGTCTGAATCAACAAGCATCGAGTGATTTAGTCACAAATCATTAGACTTTGGTTGTGGTGGTGACATTTGCAGCAGAGAACTTGCAACGGGACCATAAATTCTTGAACCCATTCTCATTGTATCTGCCTAGGAAGCGCGAACACTTCTATTTTGACAAAGTATCCATGTTAGACACGTGTCCGACACTGATACTTCCGAACACTCTTCGAACGCATGTCCGATTCTCAAAATTTGGTGTCCTCCTTTACTATTTTATTTTAATTTCGAACACTTCACAGACACATCATAGACACTTCATGGACACTCTATTTAAAACTTATTTGTTTCACATGGTCGATGACACATCAACGGGTAGTGTTGGTAGAGGCCGAGATATATGGACAAAAAGGGAAAAAGAAAAGAGAGATAGAAAATAGAATGGAGAAAAATAAACAGAGGTAAAAACTAAAATATTGTAAGATTGTTAAGAGTACGTTTATAAATTTTGTTTTGTGTGCTTTTAGTAGGCATTTAAAGTACGATGAGATTTAGTTCTTTGGATTTAAATGGACTTGTATAATTAACTACGTAGGTAAACTTCATCTTCATTCTTGTTTAAGTTATTTTTCATACTTGGGTAAAAAACTAAAATATTTTAGATTTGATCTTTTACTATATATCATAAACAATAAAAATAAATAACGTTTCTCCAACGTATTCGTGTCCTGCATTTTAAAATAATGATGTGTCTGTGTGTCCATGTCCTGTCGTGTTCGTAATTCGTATCTTGTATCCGTATTTGTGCTTCTTAGATATCTACAACATTTTACTAGTCAATTGGATTTAGTTCAATTTCTATCGAAGCGACTACAGACCAGCGGTATCGTGTATGGAAAACTGATGGGTTTATCAACCATATTTCAGCATCTTTGACAAGCTTGAGAACAATGTTTTTTCCACTCTAAATCCATTGTATTAATGCTTGTCTTTATAGGCTTCCCCCATTTGTTTTCTCTCAATATTTTCTGCCTATGTAGTTGCCTCTCTCCCCCATCTCTATGTCCCAATCTCCCCCTTTTCTATTTATTTGTTAACATTTTTTCACATATCAATGAAATAGTTCTGTTTCTGGTAAGAAAAATAACAATTAGGTTGAATACAATAACCAATTTATGAACATGTTTTGATTAAAAATAAAATATACATTATATAATCTCTTTTGTTGTTAATTTGGTCGTATGATGTAACTTGGATTGAACGCCTCCGCTCTTTAAAGATTAATTGTATTCCTCTGTCAGGTATCCACGATCCTACAAGAGTTAGTCTAAAACACAATGCCAATACTAACACACAAGTAAGATAAACAGAGAGGTTTTATTTATATCATTCGTTCTAATACAGAATTTCGAAGTATAAACCAAAAGTAGGATAGTCAAAACAAACGCTACCCGGCCAATTCGAGAGGACCGATCACCCTCCTATCCCAAAACTCTTCTTAATTCTGCTTGCCTTCTTTACGTCTGTTAAGGGTTATATATCCCCTCATTTCTCTGCTAGCTAGGACCACACGAGTTACTCCCCACTTTTCCCGTCTGCCATATTACCCGATTCCACCTTTTCCTTGCCTTTCCTACTCCTTTGTACAAAAGTACGGATTGGTGGGGGCATTGTCTCCTTTTCCGATGACACGAATGTTGATTGGGCCTTGTCCTTCATGGACTGGGCCGATTTGCCTTTCCTAACGTAAGTGTGCCAAATCGGTTGCCTTACATTACCCGCGGGGGTCAGATACACCTTGTCCTCAAGGTGAAAATCGGGAAATTGTGTGTTCATATTTGCCTGTTCCTCCCATGTCGCCTCGCAAGTGGGTTGATTCTTCCATTTCACCAGCCATTAATCCCTATGGTCCGCATTTCGTCGCAAGCCAAGTACTTCTTCTGGTTCGGCCCTTCATTACAAGTCCTCGGATAATATGGTCGGGTCCTGTTATACTTCATACTTGGAGCCGATACATCTCTTTAGTTGTGACACGTGAAAAACATTGTGTATGGTTGTCTCAGTCGGTAAGTCTAGTTTATATGCCACCTTAGCTACACATTCTATAATCTTATAGGGCCCGAAAAATTTAGGAGCTAATTTTTCACAGCGCCGCTTAGCCAATGATCTCTGTCTATACGGTCATATTTTCCAAAACACCATATCCCCTTCTTGGAATGTGACTTCCCGCCTTTGCCTGTCCGCGAATTTCTTTGTTCTCTCCTGTGCCAGGTGAAGCCTCTCCTTTAATGCTGCGAGAGTTAAATCTCTTTCGATGAGCTCCTGTTCCACCGCATTATTGTTCACCTTGTGTTCCCCATAAGATACTATTGGAGGTGGAGGCCGGCCATAAACAATCTAAAAGGGAGTGGCATTGATGGAGGCGTGATAAGTAGTATTATACCAGAATTCTGCCCATGGAATCCACCTGGCCCAATTCTTCGGTTTCTCGTTGCAGAAACTACGCAGGTATACCTCTAAGCAGGCTAAGCAGCTATTAACTCGTTCTGTTTGTCCATCCGTTTGTGGGTGGAAAGAGGTGCTCTTGCGCAACTGGGTGCCTTGACTTTTAAACAGTTCGTTCCAGAAATGGCTCACGAACACCTTGTCGCGGTCAGACACTATTGATCGGGGAAACCCATGTAGACGCACCACGTCTTGTATGAATATAGCTGCCACTTCCTTGGAAGTATACGGGTGGCTTAACAGAATAAAATGAGCGTATTTACTTGAACGATCAACTACAACCAGAATATCATTTTAACCTTGAGAGCGCGGAAGGCCCTCCACAAAATCCATCGATATGTCTTCCCATATTCTGTCTGGAAGCACCAGGGGTTGCAACAAGCCTGCCGGTGCCAATGCCTCTGTTTTACATCGTTGGCATATCTGACACGCCGCAACATAATCTTTAACTTCTCGTTTCATCCCTTGCTAATACAGTTCCCCGGTTAAACGTTTATAGGTATGTAAAATCATAGAAATAACATTCGAATGTGCCGACAATACTATTCGTCCCTTATAAAGTAGCCTTCCCTGTTCCAAGGAGTATTTCATAACACTGTCTGGATCTTTTTGTAGCGCCTCCACAATCTTGTTCAGCTGTTCATCTGCCTGCACCTCCACCCGCACTTGGTCCATATCTATCAATGATGGCGTTGATAAAATTCGTAATTCAGGTTCCAAATGACTCTAGACAACGCGTCCACTGCCTTATTTTCCAGTCCGGGGTTGTATCAATTTCAAAATCATAGCCTAACAACTTTGTCACCCATTTCTGATACTCTGGCTGAATCTCGGTCTGGTCTGTCAAGTATTTAAGTGCTCTTTGATCAGTTTTGATGACGAACTTCCTGCCCAACAGATAGTTCCGCCAACGCTGTACAGCTAGGACTATTCCCATCAGTTCCCATTCGTAAATAGATTTCAACTTCGATGCCTCAGACAAGCGTTGACTGAAATAGGCAATGGGTCTTCGATGTTGCGTGAGCACTGCGCCTAACCCCTGTCCCGACGCGTCTGTCTCAACGATGAATTGTGTTGAGAAGTCAGGGAGAGCGAGTATCGGCAGGATGATCATGGCGTTCTTCAGTCGTTCAAACGCTTGGTCTGCGCTCTCGCTCCACACGAAGGTGTCTTTCTTCAACAATTTTGTCAAGGGCGCCGCTGTCACCCCGTATCCTTCCACAAACCGTCTGTAATATCCTATTAAGCCTAAGAAGCCTCTTAATTCCTTCTGTGTTTTTGGTGTGGGCCACAGAACCATCGCCCGAATCTTCTCTGGGTCTGCCTCAATGCCATCTCCCGATACCCAGTGACCCAGGTATTTGCATTTGTTTTGCACGAAGACACATTTCTTCCGGTTGGCATACAACTCGTGATCTTTTAGTGTGTTAAAGACCATCCAAAGATGTTTTTCATGTGACTCCTCATCTGGGCTATAGACAAGAATATCATCAAAAAAAACTAAAACAAAGCGACATAAGAATGGGCGGAAAACCTGATTCATCAAGCTCTAAAATGTGGCTGGTGCATTCGTGAGCCCGAAGGGCATCACTAAGAACTCGTAATGACCTTCGTGCGTTTGAAAAGTTGTCTTCTCTATATCGTCAGTGTGCATTCGGATTTGGTGATATCCAGACTTTAAATCCAGTTTGGAGAAGATTTTTGATCCATACAACTCATCCAGCAGTTCCTCAATAACCGGTATAGGAAATTTATTTGGAATGGTTTCTTTATTTAGAACGTTGTAATCCACACAGAATCTCCAGCCCCCATCCTTTTTCCTTACTAGTAAAACTGGGCTTGAGAACAGGCTGTGGTTTGGTCGGATTATTCCTGTTCTCAGCATCTCCTCAATCAATGCTTCCATCTCTTCTTTCTGGGCATGAGCATATTTGTATGGTCGCACCCTTATAGCTCCGGTCTCGCCTTTAAGCTCAATCAATGATCTCTTCCCGCAGCAGTAGTAAGACCATTGGTTTTTCGAAAATTCCCGCATGCTCGTGTAACAAGTTTTTGATACTATCCGGCACTGCGTTTGTCTCCTGTGAATCGCTGGCTGACTCCCCTTGTTCGAAATTCTCTCCTTCGGGTTTCCTCCATCCGACCAAGTATCCTTGGTCCTTGTTGGACCATGTTTTCTGCATCATTTTTAACGACACCTTCGCCTTAGTGAGAGAAGGATCCCCTCTTAGTGTCACTTTTCACGCCTCGATCACGAATGTCATTAACAACGCGGTCCAATCAGCTTGCATTAGTCCCACCTTCTACAACCACTGCATTCCAAGAATGATGTCAACGTTGCCCAGCTCAATTGGTAGAAATTCTTCCTCTATTTTAAGGTCCTGCAGTTACAATATCAGACCTTTGTATATTCCCATCCCCCTGACCGCCTTTCCCGTGCCCATCACCACCCCATAGTGCGCCGTCTCCGAGCATTTATATTTTAGCTCCTTTACTAATTTAGCAGAGACGAAGTTATGCGTGGCTCCACAGTCTATGAGCACCTGCACCTCCTTGCCCCCCATAATACCCTTAAGTTTCATTGTACCCGGTGTAGTTAATCCCACGACTGATCGTATGATCAATTCAGCACACTCTACTACATTGTTATATACTTCTTCTTCCTCTCCCTCAGGCGACATTTCACTTCCTTCTACCTCGATGTCCCCCTCCGCCGTAACCACAAAATACTTATCATCACACTTGAAGCAGAGTCCCTTCTCCCTCTTAAGTTGATATTCGGCGTCAGGTAGCCTTCTGGCAGGAAGCTCTTTCTTGATTGGTCCTCCCTTTTCTGGTATCATTATGGACCTCACCGGAAACGTTTCTCCTCCCCTCATACTTGGGCCTCGACTGGAGTACGGGCCGAGGTTAGGCCTGAATCCCACATTGGTATTGGGTCGAGATGTTTTCTCTTCCCCTTTGTACCTTTCGTCAAACAAGAGGGCTTGCTCCATAATCTCCTCCGGCCCTTTGGGTTTTCTATTCAACCCATTTAGGAACACACTCTAGCACCTCCTCCTCCAAGTGTAGTAGCGGTGCCGACAGTACCTCGAACTGATGTATGTACTCCTCCAGCGTCCCTTCTTGTTTAGTGGCTAGAAAACGCGCGCATAATGTGCCTTCCTGTGGCGGTCTAAACCTCACATACAGCCTCCTCTTCAATTCTTCCCACTTCGTGATTTTTTTATGATTGTTCGTCCATCTTAACCAATCCACTACATCTTGTTCAAAGCTGATGACTGACACTGTGACCCTTCCTAGCTCCGTCAGTTGATGTATATCGAAATAGCGCTCAGCTCGAAAAATCCATGAATCGAGTGCCTCTCCTGTGAACACCGGCATTTCCAGCTTCTTAAACTTACTTGTGTCGCTGGACATAACTTCTCCCAACATTTTCAGTGAACCTTCCTCCTTTTTTCCTCCCGGTTCAACTTCTCCTACCTTCTGCTTCATTTTCTGGGTCGAACTCTCTGATATCATCGAGGTTCCTCCCCCTCGCCCATTCGTCACCTCCTCCGCTATCTTGTAATAGTTTTCTGGTTCTCTGTCATTCCCACACTGAGTTTCTCAATGCTCTCGTTGACGAATTTTAGGGACTCGCTCAACTCTTCTATTTTTCGCTCGTTGCCATTCATCCTTTCTTCAATCTGCCTTTGCGCCATGCTCCTCGTCTTCCCCAGGATTGAACGTGCTCTGATACCAATTTGTCAGGTATCCCCGATCCTGCAAGAGTTAGTCTAAAACACAATGCCAATACTAACACACAAGTAAGATAAACATAGAGATTTTATTTATATCATTCGTTCCAATACAGAATTTCAAAGTATAAACCAAAAGTAGGATAGTCAAAACAAACGCTACCCAGCCAATTCGAGAGGACCGGTCACCCTCCTATCCCAAAACTCTTCTTAATTCTGCTTGCCTTCTTTACGTCCGTTAGGGGTTATATATCCCCCCATCTCTCTGCTAGCTGGGACCACACGAATTACTCCCCACTTTCCCCGTCTGCCATATTACCCGATTCCACCTTTTCCTTGCCTTTCCTGCTCCTTCGTACATAAGTACGGATCGGTGGGGGCATTGTCTCCTTTTCCGATGACACGAATGTTGATTGGGCCTTGTCCTTCATGGACTGAGCCGATTTGCGCTTCCTAACGTAAGTGTGCCAAATCGGGGGCCTTACATCCTCTCCTTTCCAATTGGAAAAGCCTTCTATCACATCTCTTTTGTATTGGTCCGATGGACCTCATACTTCTTCTTTAATCTTTTAATGAAATAGTTTCTTATCCAAAATAATATATTTACTAAAATTTATATTTTTATTAATATAATTCAGTTTTACTTTTTAAATCCAGAATACAGAGACAATGAAAAAAAGAAATGTTGTTTTCAAATTTTACTATTTGGATCACATAAATCAGAAATAGTTTATGTAACGCAACTACCAAATGTACAATTACAGCGGTCAATGATTTCAAGAACATAAAACAAAATCCAGATTGCCTACTGGTACATATAACAAAATCCAGATTGCCTACCAACATAAAACAAAATCCAGATTGCCTACCAACATAATACAAAATCCAGATTGCCCACCCACATAAAACAAAATTCAGATTGCCTGCCAAACAAGCCCTAGATATTTTGTTTCCAAACAATAGTTCTCCAATATGGTGCTGTCTGATCGTTAAAAAGAATAACAGCAAACAAAGCTTTGGCTTATGATTAATGATTTACATGAACGAAAACGTATTAGAAGCAAAGAAGGGATTTTCACCTTTAAATCTAGGTAACGCTGGAAAATCTTCATTCTGAATGCTGAACTCTTGGTTTTGTTGAACAATAGGACCAAGGCCCTGCTTTCTCAGGGAACCTGAATGCAATACATGACATTCCTAAAAGTCAAAATTGGCGCAGAGAAAAAACTATGTAAAAAAAACAATAAAAATAACAATAGCCAACTCAATAACCAGTTACTAACTTAATTGTCCTTGAGACTCTCCTGCAGAGCTTGGACGACTTGCCAACTGAGGAAAATCATTCAGGTCAAACGGTGAATTGTCGCTGGAGTTCACATCATTCAACATCCTTAGAGAATTCAGACTATTCATGCTCTGTATGTGGTTTTGAGAAAGTGGACCTCCAGCACTAGGATAAGAATTACCCAACATAGAAATTACCTGTTGAGATCCTGAAGCAAGAAAATGTCAACTACGACCAAATAGCATAGTGTTTTAAACTAAAACAAAGCATAAACCTGATGTGGGCTTTTAAAATAAGTAATCAATGCATTACCATTAACCGGTCAATATAGCCCCAGAAAAAAGATATCTGTAGCAAAAAAGTAAAATAGGATATTCATGCAAACACGATGTGCATACTTCATAATATAACAACTAATGACTCAATCGTAATTAGAAAACACATAACCCATAAATAAAACATAGAGTATAATAGCACTATAAAACCAAGTAAAATTTAAAAAGCGCCACTCTTTCAAACAAAACAAAATTATTCATTCAAAGTATGCTAACATTCTAATGTGTACTTTCATCATAGAGCAATAGGTTTATAAAAGGCAGGATACAACGTTCTACCACTAGCTACTGCCTAATCACTCTAATCTGAAATTATTCATGAAAAAATAGTTGAATTCCAAGAGAGTTACAGAATCTGGAAATACATTGATAAAGAATATCCCCATTGCTGTAAGACATATCAAGATACCCATGCAGTGGTCAGAGAACAAACTAACACAAAATATTGTTATGACTTATGAGATGCTGGAAAATGACACAAAACAAACAAGCAGACACAAATTAAAGAAATTGAAGGGATTGTACCTTGTGTAAGCACACCACCCATTAAACGGTTTTGTCCCTGCACATTTAAGCTTCCAGATCCACTGTTTGCCCCAAGGTTTAGACGAGAAGCAAGACCTGGTAATGACAATCCCCCGCCAGCAGTTAGACTCCTTCCTATGTTGCCACCACCAACCATATTTCCCATTGAACTTGTGATCCGAGAACCTGCATTTCCCAAAATTGGGGATACACCCAATCCTGGAACAGGATTTCGATTACCAATAGCAGCAGATGTAGACAGAATCCCAGGAATAGAACCGCCAACTGCATTTGTGCTACTACTAAATCCAGGATTTCCTACAACACTAATACCTCCTCTATTTGCAACTCCTGAATGCCCATGAGAGCTGCCGTGAGACAACTATAGAAGAGAACAAAACAGTCAAAATGAAGAGGAAGTACATAAGCAATTATGAGGATTTGCGAGAGGCTAAAATAAGAGTTACACATTCATTGCTTCTAGATGTCTCAAAAGATGTTATTTCATGCTCAAATATGCCTTTTAATAAGTTTAATTATGAAAATCCTGATCTGATATACATAAAGCAGCTCATTCAATAGCTAATCTTTTGTGAGCATAAAAACTGAAACTCAGAAACTACAGGGAAAACTGATGCTAAGAATCTCATTCAATAAGCATGGCGTTGATTTATGAATAAACGACCTAACTTTGAAAGATACCTGAGAGAGAGCAACAGGAAAGTTGTTTGATGAGAAACGCCCACTAGAAAGTGTTCCAGTAGGTGGCTGCACCCCACCAGATGGAACATTATTCATTGTTGAATTTCTTGAAGTTAGTGCACCTGACAAGTTCTGAATATTGAAGCTTCCATGCATGTTATGCAACCCTTGAATAGTTCCTGAAAATCGAAACCTCTAAGTTTCAAGTTTTGAAAGAAAATTTAGAGGCTCTATAAATAGCACCCACCAGAGTGATGGAAAACAGGGGAGGCTGCACCAGTCTGACCAGAAAACGAGGTAGGAAAAGGTCGCCCAGTACCATCTGGAAGGTTTGAAGCTGATCCATTAAGCGATGACTGCAAAGACGAGCTTTAGAAATTTACAAATAATGTTTTCATGTAGAACTTAGAACTTGAATCACAAAATTTTTGCAGTAAAATGACTGTATATCAACATAAAAGGGAGAAAAAGATAAATCGGATATCACAAAAAATAAAGGCAAGTGCTTGTTTAGCAGATTGTTATAAACATAAGATCAAATCAACCTAGATGAACTAGAAATCCAATGAGAATAAAGGAAACAATTGGAATGGAATTTCGACAGTTGATAGTACAGTCTTACCAAACAAAAAATGTTGGGGCAGTTCAAATTGAAATCCTAACAACACTATTAAATAAAAGAAATGAAATAAAAAAGTAAGTGGTTTGTGGTTCTTAGTTTGTTGGGCATGTTTGGCTAGAGCCCGAAGGTAAGGGAAGAGAGTTGCAAGTTCCTTGAACTATATGAAATAGAGGTCAAGGACTACTGCAAGGATGACTGTATCAATATTAAATTTAAAGAAATAAAATATAACTAACCCAACACACATGTTCCAATGCAAACATAAACATAAATGCAAATAGCGGACAGTACATTAAGAAAACCCGACATGGCATGAGGTGAGAGTAAAACAAATTAAGGAAATTTCATTCCTCGGTAGAAAACAGCCGTTCCAGTCTTCGATAGAGAATCTATTTTGAACAGCTTTATTGCTAATCAAACTACAGCCTGAAAATCAGAGTATAGTATGAGAGTAAGCCCATAAGAAAGATTAAAATACCAAATCTAAACCCAATGCGGCTGCAGAGACAATAAAATGCGAAAAACAAGCAGTACAGATATGCTTCAAACATGCACAAGTGCTTTTAGTAATCTGGGCAGTCACCGAAATGTAGGCAGCTTCTAAAACTAAAACCGAACGAACAATAGATCCAAACCCCCCACAAGAAAACCATAGGTTAAACCTGAATGATGGATGGCCTACAGAACTACTAAGAGTAACTGACTTCAAGCTATAAGGAAACCAATCAGTAGCTCCCCCATGAATCGTATATCTAAAAGCACGATATTGCCGTCCTTAAACGTAAGTAAATAACTGCATCTATCAATAAAAAGCACTTGTTCAGGAACTCCAAGAGAAACAAGGTGAGGTCGTCTGTGCCGATTTTTTTAACCCGCAAGCAGTTTCAACATTGAGAACTGAACGTGAATCCAAAAACCTTAGAAATCGGCATTGATGGATGAACAGACAAGAAGAAGCGATAAAAGCAGAGATCGGGAATCGAATTCATGACAAATGAGAATGAGTAAGTCTGAGCAGATAAATCAAAGATGAGAAAAAACCTGGATAGCAGATCGGAGAGATGTCTGATTCAGAAACAGAGATAGTGTCTGTGTTCCCTAATGGATTAGAGAGATGAAAAGAGAATCAAAAGAGAGAGAGTAAAGAACAACGAATGTAACTGATAATAATATAAATAAAAGATGAAGAAACTCGGCAGCGAAACGCAGTCTTCGCCCTTTCCCTCCCTTCGTTTTGTGATTTGATCATTTTTTGGACCTAAACTAAGGGCTTTTCTCATCATTTGTTTGGGCCTTTTCAGTATTTATCCAGAATTTGGCAAACCAATTGGGACCTAATTAACAAGTAATGGCTAGGTTTAAAATTAATATTAAGAAAATGGTTTTTTTTTTTAGCACTTAAATTAGTGCCTAAAACAAAAATTCGGTAAAGAAAAATATTAATTTATAAAACTATCCCAAGAAAATTTGTAATTTTATTATTAAATAAAACTTACAAATTCAATTAAATCGCTCATCAATCACGTATTTAAAGAATAATGATCTCACTCTAACAAATTCAAGAAAATTTGTTGTGGTTATATCGTTTTCAAGTAAAAGATTATAGATTTGGTCATAAATAAAAGTAATTGCAAATCTATTTTTTCTAAGTTTATATTTATATTATGACTATTTTTATTTTTTTTACAAATTTCTTTCTTTTTTTCATGATTTTTCTCCTTCTTCCTCAAATTCACTTGTTCTTTTTTATTTCCTTCAACCGATCATGGTAAGAAGGAAAAAACACTTAAATTATCGTTAAACATTCCTCTCATGACACCTTCATAAGAATGATTACAAGTTTCGTGTATTAGAGGAATGATTATCTCTAGCCTCTTCTGATAAGGCAACTCTAATTCTCAGCCCAAAAACTCAAGTTTATAATGAAGCAAGAACCCTTGAATCCAAAAGATTAACACATTTTTTTTGAATTTGGAACAACCAAGAGGAAAAATGCTAGAATTTTGATTACCTATTTGATCAAAGATCTAGAAGCAAGATATGGAAGATCTTGTTCTAGATTGAGTCACCACAATCAAACTTGATCAAGATTAGATTGAATGGCTCACATGCATTCTATCACAAGAATTACAAAGAAACATAGAAAATGGCAAAGAACATGCTATAAATCTCTAAGAAATTATCTGTTGTAGAGAACTATTTTTCATTCATCCAAATATGAGTTTTACAACTAAATTCATGGCTTTCTAAAGCCTAAGCAAATTAACTCTAAAATGTAACATATGGTCATGTGAATAGTTATAACTTCTCTATCCATCAATGTCATATTGATCACTTAACAAATTGTAACAAAAAACATTAAAAACAAGTTTTAAAACTGAAAATTTGCATAAAATATTCTAAAATTTGAAAATTAATGTTTATTTTGGTAACTTCAAAATTTCTAACTCTTCTTGAGTAATTAAAGACCTTATGGTATGATTAAGACAACTTAAATCATATTACATATCATTAATTTTATGATCAACTTCAATCTTGCACACATTGACTTCCAAAGCATCAAATGGTCCTCCTTCTCTTAAAATTGCTTCTTGCACATAAAATAAATTTTGAACTGAGCCTATCTAATGTTGAACATGAAGAATGAATGATTTTTTAATCTTCTTGACTATGGATCGGGTAATAGGTCCAAGTGAAACTTGAGAAATTCCATTATCGTTATCATTTTCCTAACAACTAAGAGTTCTTATGTTATCCTAATGATTAAGAGTGGTCGTTCGCTAAGAATATCTTCTTCTCTCGAAGCGAGTCTAAAAACGTTTTTGGTGGGTTGTTAATCAACTCTTTATGATTGACGTGTTTACTCTTACTTAGCATTCCTGTCATTTATTAATGCATGTATCAAAATCATAGGTATTCGACTTAATGTTGTTTGACTAGAGGCAATGCATGCCGCATTGATCATGTATTCCACATTTACACTTTAATTCAATACCACAACCCACCTTATTATTGAGTGTTACCTTTATGAACTAGAATATAAAATTACTTCAAAGATTTCGTCCTTGAAGAGATGACTTGGATATTTATTAATTGATACAATTGATAGTGTACACTTGCGTTTTCATAGGAGTGTTGTTTTATATTGCATAGGATGTTAGTGATGCTTGCCGCATTGTTGTTGTGGGTCGCATTCTGATTTATACATTGCATTACAGCAAATTCGACATTAAGTTGTTGGCACCATTGTCAGGGACTAATTTAGATTTTTAAGTTATTTTATATTCTATTTTGGAAGGATTAATACTATCAATTATCTTATGCATGTGCATGAGCGAGCATTTTCAAACTCTTTTTGAATTTGATGTTGAAATCAAGAGAATATATCTCCATATACGTCAACAGGAATGAAGGAACAGAAGAAACATAATGGCTCAACAATGAAGTAACAATTTACCTAATGTACCTAATCCGTCCAGCATTGACAATGTGTTCACAACTAGAATGGTGACCTCAATCCAATTGTTGATGAAATGGATAGAATTATCAGGGTTCCAAACCTTATAGCCATTGTTTTAACCTGAAACATTGTAAAACCTAAGATTAGAGCAAGAACGTTTGAGTTGAAGCCTGTGATGTTTCAAATGCTACAAACCATTGGTCAATTTATTGTTTTGCATCTGAGGATCCTCATCCACACTGAAGATCATTCCTAGGAGTCAGTGATTCATTTAAAATACCTGATGTAACATAAGATAACCTAAGACTTACTTTGTTTCCTTATTTCTTAAGGGACACAGCTAAAGTTTAGGTGGATACTTTGCCTCCTAGCATTATCACATCTTAGTAATCAATAGATGAGAAATTCATTACTAAGTATTATCCTCCGACTAAAAATGTAAAAGTACGTAACAAAATCATAGGATTTAAGCAGTATGAAGATGAAATGATTAGTGAGGTTTGAGAGAGATTCAATGAGCTATTGAGGAAGTGTTCTAACCATGGTCTACTTTATTCCATTCAAATGGAGAATTTTACAATGGGTTAGAACTAGCAACCAGAGTGATGCTACTAGATACATCAGCTAATGGTTCTATGCTTAGAAAAACCTATAATGAAGCATATAATATCTTAGAAATTGTGTTTATGGATAATACATCACTAAGACTTGGTAGGAAAATTCATTATGTGATGCCCGAACATACCTTTTGATACATTCTTAAGACCCAGTAGGCGAATATGTTATGTGATACTCGTGCACACATTTTAATACATCACTGAAACCTGGTAGGCAAATCTATTATGTGATGCTCGTGCACACCTTTTAATACATCACTAAGACTTGGTAGGCGAATTCATTATGTGATTTCGGGCATACCTTTTGATACATTCCGAAGACCTAGTAGGTGAATCCGTTATGTGATGCCCGGGCACACCTTGTAATACATTACTAAGACCCGATTGGCAATTCTATAATATGATGCCCGGGCACACCTAATACATCACTAAGAATCGATAGGTATTCGTTATATGATGCTCAAGCATATATTTTAATACATTATTAAGACCTGATAGGTGAATTCATTATGTGATACCCGGGCATACCCTCATTCGCACTACAAAGACCCGACAGATAGATTCATATAATGTGATACTCTGACAATTTATCTTCATTGATTATTTGTTTTCTTTGAAGTGCTCTTATTTACTGTTAACCTTATTCAAGTTTATAATGATCCAAGTTATGGATCCTTACTAAGTTTTTTCGAACTCACCCTTTCAACTATGGATTTCCACAGTTATGCATGGCATTTACTAGGATGGTTGTTCCAGAGCTAAGAGAACCATGGACTTGTGTCGTTTATTGCTTTCTACATTACTTTTACTTTCGTATAGTTTAACTTATAGAGAATGTGATGTTTTCTACTATGTTTTGTGCTTGAACTGGGTACCCGCCTTATTATCTTTTATGAAATAGTTACGTTTTTCCTTTCAATAAAAGTATTATTCAACATGTCTCTGTGAACTAAAGGTCATTTTATTCATGCATCTAGGGTAAGGGCCTAGATGAAACCCTAGTCTGGGTTGGGCCTTTACATTGAATGCAGCCAACATCAAGAATGCACTGCCTTCAGTATTTGAACTCCTGGACTTTTGCATCTATGTGAGAATGCGGCCAACATCGGCAATATTCTGGCTAAACTGATGTCTTCAGCTTCTCTTTTATGTGCTAATCATGATGCTAACAACATTGATGAGTTTTTAGCATAAATATGCGAGAAACATTAAAAAACATATCTTAAAAGTGCATTTTCAACATATTTCATATTTAACATGTCTAAATTGACAAAGTAATGTATTTAGCCTATTTTCCATATAAAATCATGCAATTCTTATGATACTAACTTCTAAAGTACGTGGAATCTTAGTCAAAGTAAGCTAAATAACTCTCTAAATAAAGAGATATCACCTTCGACACAATTTCCTTCCTTTGTAGGACAGAATATTTTTAAAAATCTCAATATATCTCATATATTGTTTTATTTATTTTAGTTGAAATTTATCCAATAAAATTTAATACCACAATGTATCAAATATATTTATAAATAAATAAATGCTCAATTAATATATCCAATATATTGGTTCTCTACTTAATAATTAGGAAAACTTACAAAATTATTCAAATTTAGAAAATAATTATAAATATAGTCACTTTCATAAAATTTAACAAAAGCAATCACTGTATAATGAGTATTATCATGCACTTTCTTATAATACAATATTAATGACTATGTATGCAAATATTTTTAAAAATTTGACTACAATTAATTATAATTTGTGAGAATAGTACATCTACTACAATATTCCTAATAATTATTCAAAAAAATTTAATCTAATTAGTATATTCAACATATTAATTAACTTTTTCTCTTAAATAGTTATCCAATAATTATTAATACAATTAATATGTGCAAAATATTAATTATTCAATAATTATTTATGATTAATTTATCAAATAAATTAATTATTTCTCTTTAATATTTCTCTAATAAATATTAAATTAATATATCAAATACATTAATCACCAAGCTTAATAAATAAATTAATGCTTCAATGTCCCACATAATTAATCTGTGAGTTTAAACTCTTCAAATTCACTCTCTAATAAAATATTGTGTTAGCAAGTATGAGCTAACTCGAGGACCGATGAACCTATAAGTTGAAAGCTACAACAGCTCAAGATCCAATCTCTATTCGTTAACGCTAAGCTTATTCCACTAAAGGCATGTGTTGAACACTTTTACACTATATGACGAGTTGTGTTCGCAAAAATAATCAGTCATTTGCCATTTGATCCATCATGAGCTTGTTGATAATTCACAGTTGGGACCATAAATTTGTTCTACCTCTATAATTACATCTTATTCATTAAGTGCCACTTATACCTCTAATGAACAAACTATTTATGGTTTAACCATAAACCAGTATCCTAGTGAAGTACTTGACCAAAGTCTATAACAGAATTACTAACTGATCACAATACTTCTGGTTGAGTCTTATGCAAAAACTCTTTTTTACATCGATGCCCCCACTCACATTTATCCACATGAACCAGAATGAGGTCGTATGAAACTCTTGCAAAGTGAGACACACCAATAGTGTTACCAAGACTTAGTGTCATACCTTAGGTCATACACTGTTGATGTTTTAGGTTAATAACTTGGAACTAGATCTACTTGTATGTCTCGCATACTTGTCAAAGTATACATCCAAATAACCATGAGTGTGTCGATATTAATTCTATTAAGGCGATATTGCTGAATACCATTTGTATATTAAATTCACAATTAACGAAAGTAATAACCTTTACTGTTGATGCCGAAAAATGGTCAACGGATATCCACAGTAAGATTTATTTAGCTGAGGACGAAAGAGCCTGCAAAAAAGCAAATTTAGGGCAAACCGGTGTGGTGTGAGCCACAGGACCTCCGATGCCTAAGTCAGAAAACGAATTTAGGGAGAAATAACTAAAGCAAAAAGAATGGCTTAAGGGTACCTAGCTTAGGAATCGCCCCTTGAAAGGATGGAGTGAATTGACTTTTATAGCAGCCGACCTTGTAACCGCTGCGGCTCACTTATGGCGATGTAACGGTCGATCGTTAGAAACGTCCGCCATTAAGCCGGGTATGAATACCGACGTAACTCCTGGCCGTTACCCTTTAGAGGTGTAACAGTTTTGATTCTGGACTCGGTCGACTCTTCGGAGAGCCTGACCTTCACGGTCGACCAAATGGGGCCGACCTACTCGTTGTAACGGGCGACGTCATGGGGTGCAACGCCTCCAAACATTACTTGGACTCGGTCGACTCCTC
>JBBMEG010000004.1:1092812-1127160 GCA_037832605.1 Cyclanthera cordifolia
TCAAAGGTGAACAAATGGTGTCTATTAGAGGAATGTGATTCTTTTTGAAAGTCAGATGTTGGTGTTTCATCGTTCTGATCTTATTGTAATAGACTCAGTAACAATGTAGCTGATGGCTTTGCGAAACATTCTTTTACAAATAATTTTTTTGTTGGTTTTCTTATTTTTCATCTGTTGAGGATTGTGATTCTTTTTGGAAGGACGTTGTTCTCCCCTTCTCGTATTGGCTCTTTGGTGGAGGCTGATTGTTTGTCTTTGGTCTCTTAAGGTTATTGGCTCTTTGTTCTAAAAAAAAAACACCAAACCATCTGTCATATATATGACTTACAATGCACATACTTAATTTGACCTAACCCAACATATAACTATGATTGAAGTTAATTAACCATAATAAGTTGATATAAAGTCACAAAACTTAACATATATAATAAGTACACCTAAACATATTAGAGTAAAATATCATTTTGATCTCTAAACTTAAATTTTGTTTTTATTTTAATCGTTAAACTTTTAAAACATCAAATTGATCAATTCATGAACTTTAAAGTTTAATTTAATTCTAGACTTTGAACTTGTAAAAGTTTACTTTAAAAAACACGTAAACTTAGTGCATAATAAATTTAAAGTTAATATTAATTGAAATGAATTATCATAAGTGCGTGGTCTACCATTGCCTTGGCGAATTATGAGGCCATGAGTTAATTTTCTAGTCATTTTATTATTGGCCACCTACAAATTAATTTTCTAATGATTTCTTTGGTATCCAAATGTTGTATGGTCGGATAGTATTTTAAGTGACATTAATCTAGGTTGCACAAGTTGGTTCGGATAGTCATAGATATAAAAATACAATAATAATGATAATTGAAATTGATTCAATAATTTTAATACAATAAAACATGAAATGTAAATATATTTCTTAAATTTATAGATAATAAAAAAATTACATTTTCTTTACACTAATTTTAATCTTTTTTATAAAAAAATTCAAAGTTAAAAATAAAGCAAACAATAAAATTTAAAAACTAAAATTAAACTTTTGAAGTAGGCAGAAAGCAAGAGAGAGAAAGAAGGGAAATCAACCTCATGTTTGTTTTTAAAATATCAAAACTTCTTCCCAACTTCTTTTCAACATTTCATCAAGTTTCTTTCAACATCTCATAGTAGAGGATGTTTAGAATGAAATTTTAAAAGTATTTAAAATTAGTATTTAGAATTAAAATTTATTTTGAGTACTTAGAAGTAATAATTGCAACTTGTTTGAATGTAGTTTTTTTTTACAAGTAATACCATATAATGATGACACTACGAGAACTCGAATCGCTGATCGAGTGAATAATAACGCTATTTCTAGTTTATATATTTCTATATATATATATATATTTAAAAAAATAAAATAATAAAACATATGAGAAGAGGGCCCTAGTTCCAAAACATTGTGTATAAATAAACACAAAATCACTTTTAGAACATCAAACTTCTCTCTCCCTTCAACTCCCTAAAAAGCACTTATCATCCTCTTCTTTTTCTTCCTTCCTTTGCCCAAACCACTCCAAGCCATTTTCACACTCTGTTTTCTACAATGGTCGACGTCGACCGGAGAATGACTGGTCTTAACCCGTCTCACCTCGCCGGCCTCCGTCGTCTCTCTGCCCGCGCCGCCGCTCCCTCCACCGCTCCCCTCCGCAACGGCCTCCTCTCCTTCTCCTCTCTCGCCGATGAAGTCCTCACACATCTCCGTAACTCCGGCGTTGACGTCCAACCTGGTCTCTCCGACGCCGAGTTCGCCCGAGCCGAAGCTGAGTTTCGCTTTGCCTTTCCGCCCGATCTCCGGGCGGTTCTCTCCGCCGGCCTCCCCGTCGGTCCTGGCTTTCCCGACTGGCGCTCCGCCGGCGCACGACTCCATCTCCGATCTTCCCTTGACCTTCCAATCGCCGCAATTTCGTTCCAAATTGCTAAAAACACCCTCTGGTCTCGCTCTTGGGGTCCAAGACCGGCCGAACCGGAGAAGGCCTTGCGGGTCGCGAGAAATTTGCTCAAACGAGCCCCTATTTTGATCCCCATTTTCAACCATTGCTACATCCCCTGCAACCCTCCTTTGGCCGGAAACCCCATTTTCTTTGTCGATGAGAGCCGGGTTCTTTGCTGTGGATTCGATTTGTCCGATTTCTTCGAACGGGAGTCTATGTTTCGCTGCTCTGTTTCTGATCCTCTATTTTTGAAACAGAAGTCCGTAGGATCATCGGCGAATTTCTCACGGCGGAGCGTGGATTCAGGGGTGGTAAAAACGCCGAGGTGGGTCGAGTTTTGGAGCGACGCCGCCGTGGATCGTCGGCGGAGAAACTCATCGTCGTCGAATTCGTCGCCGGATCGATTCTTCGAGATGCCGAGATCCGAAAGCCCGAAGTGGGTCGGAGAGTATATCGGAGAATTGGGATCGGTTTTGAGGATGGGCGGATGGAGTGAATCGGAGGTGGCGGAGATGGTGGAGGTTTCGGCGGCGGGATTCTTCGACGGCGAGATGATTATGTTGGACAACCAGGCGGTATTGGATGCTCTGCTTTTGAAAGTGGACCGGTTTTCCGGTTCGTTGAGGCGGGCCGGGTGGAGCTCCGAAGAGGTTTCGGAGGCGTTTGGGTTCGATTTTCGGCCGGAGAAGGAGAGGAAACCGGCTAAGAAGCTATCGGCTGAATTGGCGGAGCGAATTGGGAAACTGGCTGAGTCGGTCTCCCGGTCATGATACGTGACTGTATTTTAATTTTTTTACCTTTTTTAAAAATATATTTTATGCTATATTTTTTTCTCTTCCTCGTTTTAGGTAAAAGAGAAAAAAAAAAAGAAAAAGAAAAAGAAAAGAGGTATATGGAAATACGAGTTTGTACTATTTTAGACAGAGTTTATATATTTATATATATAAGGATAAAGATTTACTTCCGCTTTCATACCTTCGCTTTTTAATTTAATTGTTTCTTTCTTTAAAAAATAAATGTTAATTGTTTTTTACATCTTCAATTTTTTAGCTTGCTAGTTTAATAAATAATATTTATCCTTGTATAAATAATAAAAATAGATTTTTTTTTTTAAATTAAGTCAACAACTATTACTTTAATCTATATAGTTTTTCTCATATCCTCTATTAAACAAAAAAAAAAAAAAAAAAAAAATCACAATTCAAAAATGAAAATGTTTTTTTTTTGTTGCAGAAATTGGAATAAAAAAACTATAGATTTTAAATTAAAAAAACCATGATTATTATAAAACTGATTAAATAAAAACTTTTAAAAATTTTGGATGAATTTTTTTTTTTGAGATAGATATTCAAATTATATTTTTGGTAATCGAGTCGTCTTCAATTTGATTCATAGATTTTGAGCTTTATTCTATTTTTATTTTTAGATTTTAAAAATTCAATTTTAATTTTTAAAGTTTTAAATTTGTTCAATATTCTCCTCTCTAAATTTTCAAAATGGTCTCATTTCGGTTGTTCAAGTCTATTTCAAAATAAATTAAATTTTGTCATATAAGCACTTTTTTGTTAAATTAATTGTCACCTTTCTTTCTCAATTTTATAAATATGTTAGACATATTTTCTTTACTTATATTAAAGTTATTAATATTGTTGAATTACTATTAATTTTAAATTTGACCAATTATGAACTTTCTTTTAAAGTTTGAGGATTAAAATAAAACAAATTAAAATTTAAGGAAAAACATTTAAAAGTTTAAAAATCAAAATAAAATAAATTTAAAAATTGAAAGATTAATATTAGGCTTTAATCAAGAGATGAAAATAGTAAATTAATTTAATTTTTTCGGTGATAACTTTAAAATGTATGCTAATAACTAAAGTCATTGCTTCTAAATTCCTGTCCATTTGATTATTTTTTACAGAAAACAATGGAGGCATTTGGATTGCAAGTCAAATGCTTTAAAAAAAAAGTTTTTTTTTATTTATTTTTTTCTTTGAAGACAAGTCTTGGACTTCAAAATTATAGGCACCAAATTAAAAAAAATAATAAAAAAAATAAATAAATATATATATATATATATATATATATATATAATTAAATTTAAAGACAATGTTTTAAAAAATTTAAAATAAAAAACCAAAAGTTCATTTTTCTCTTTGTTGCTTACCATTGATTTTAAATTTTAATATATACCATGAATGAATATTCTTATACGCTTATATAATAAAATTAATATATATGTAGTTGAAACTTGTTAAATATTAATTAATTCAAAATTTAAAACTACTTAATTGAGAAAGATTTAATTCTATCCCCAACTAAATAACTAAATTATGTAAAATTTCAAATCCTCTACATTTTATTATATATATATATATATATATATATATATATAAATATATATATGATTGGCCAAATAAGTCATATATGATTGGCTTACCTTGACTAACTAAAAAGAAGGACCATTTAGTTAACTTACCTTTTCAACATTGACTAAATGAATAGCATCTTGGAAAATGAAATATAATTCAATAAAGAGTGTCATATAACCTCAACAAAAAAGAATGTATCCTTGTTTTTCAAAAAATAAAAGTGTTAATGGTGTTTGTTTGAGATTTTATAGAAGAATTATTTCGAGTGTTTAGTAATAGATGGTTTGTTTGAAAGTTTTGGTAGAGTGTTTAGATAGATGTGTTTGATTTAACATTGTATTAGAGTAGAAAGTCTTGAGTTTGAATTACTGTCGTGTCATTTTTCTCTTCAATTAAATTAAATTCCAAGGTATTTCTAAAATTCCAAGCACCCCACAAGTGAGGTGGATTATATTCACTAGAGCCAAAATGGTGATTTTCGTCTTTTTCTTGTTGTCGCTGCAAGTTAGAAATTGAGAATTGCGTTATATGGATGTTTATAGTGTTTTTCTTCATGCTAGTTTGGAAAAGAAAGTGTAAATACAAATTTCTTCCCAGGTACAATGCTTCTATTAGGAAGATTTACTAAAACATACACCTCGACAAGGGTTTGCTAAGTTATCTAATGCTTTAAGAGTTTATAGCTAGTTTTACGTAGTCTTATGCTGATCATTCTTTGTTTTTTTATACTCGGGTTAGTGTAGCTTTCCATGTACTTGTGTATGTTTATGATTTGATTATAGCAGGTTCATCACATATGACGTCTTTTTGTAGATTTTAAAGATTGTTTGAGC
Source organism: Cyclanthera cordifolia (assembly GCA_037832605.1). Lineage (NCBI taxonomy): Eukaryota > Viridiplantae > Streptophyta > Magnoliopsida > Cucurbitales > Cucurbitaceae > Cyclanthera > Cyclanthera cordifolia. Next base: position 1,097,988 of record JBBMEG010000004.1, read on the forward strand.
TAATGTTTCCATACGAATTATTTGAGAGTTTTGAAGTAGTTTTTGGTCATTAAGTAGCTCGAAGTAAGGAAGCCATATTTCTTTGTCAACATAAAATACACTTTGAATATTTTGACTGAAATTAACATATTAGGTTGTAAGCCTATTGACACACCTATAGAGTAAAGTCATTAGCTGGCTAGGGACAAAGGGGAGGAGTATATATGCATGCACACCTATAGACCGGTATATATATATATAGTTGTTTAATTGGATGTCTTGTAACTCGTCATGAACTAAGTTATTCATTGCATACTATTGCGCAATTCTTAAGTATTTCATAGGTTCAAAATTGGGATGCAATCCTAAGAGTATTGTGCTACTTGAAGGGACTCCAAGTCAAGGTATTTTGTTACAGACTATGAGTGAGATGAATTTCACTGCTTTAATTTGTAATAGTGATTAGACAGATATCCATTGACTCCTCGTCATTCACTATCTCGATATATGGTTTAATCTTGATTTTTCTCATAGAAAACTAAGAAATATGCAACTGTATCAGCTTGTTCGTCTACTGGAGCTGGGTATCTTGCAATGAATGTCGCTACTTGTAAGTAAAATGGTTGAAATCATTACTAAATTCTCGTGGTGTTTTATATCCTCAGCTTATGAAATTATTTTGTGATAGTCAATCTGCTCTTCATATTTCAAAAAATCTTGTAGTACTTCGTGATCGTAAGCATATTGAAGCAAATTGTCATTTTGTTCATGAACAGCTGTTATCTTGAAATCTTGCTACTCAACTGAGCACCAGTTGACTGATATTTTTATAAAAGCACTTGAAAAACAACAATTAAAATTTTTAATTTACGAGTTGAAACATTTGTAATTTAATTTACTCGCTCAAACTTGAAGGAGAGTATATATATCGAATATTATTAATATTTTCTAAGCTTTGTAATTGTGTGCACTATATATAATTGTGAAATACTGTCTAAAAAGTGGAGCTTTTAGCCATTACTTCTCTTGGTTTAACTAGTGAAGTTCTCCAATTATAGATGAGTCAAATTGAGCTTCTTAATATCTTGAAGGTTGTGTTTAGTTCCATGGCCTTTTAAGGAGCTGGATGAGGCCCCCGTCTCATTGGAAGCATAAGATTTGGGTAATCCAGCGCGTGTAGACGAGTAGAGAAAGTTCCCGAGCTCATGATGAGTCTCGGGAAAAACCTCTTCTAACAATGTAAGGTTAGGTTGCAGACGGTCTCACGTCTTGTCTTATTTCAAACTCTTCAATATTTGTAATTATAAAATTCAACTCGTAATATATCTAAAAGTAAACACAATCGATATTGACAGAAACTCATTCTTGGATAGCTTAGCCTTTGTCACATGATGGAATGCAATTTTTTATAAAAACCCTAACAATTTCTACAAATATAAAAGTCAATTTGTCGTAATAAAAACGCCCAACTATAAAAGAAAATGGAATATTATGTATGTGTTAAATAATTGACAATGAAATTAAAAAAATTAATTTGAAAATGAATTATAGCTGGATAATATTGTTGTTCCCAATATATACCCCAATCTTTCAGAAGACAGAGGTTCCATTCCAAATAACTAGCAATTTTGTAGTAAATAAATTAAATATATATTTAAAAAAAATAAGAATTTACATATATTTAATGAACATAAATTGTAATTAATAATTGAAGATACAGAAATTTGGTGGGGTTTATTTTGTTGAAACGACAACATAGTTTTGCTGAACTGACTTGGCTGAGCTTTTTACGAAACTAAACTACTACGTACACCCACACGTGTGTACTCTGCTTTCAGACTACAGCATCGAGATTCACGCGCCACGCGCCACCATGCTTCGTTGTTGTCGTTTCATTACAACCATTTTCATATTTAGGCCATGGTTAACGTGTATGATTGGAAATAAATAAAATTGACAAGATGTTAATTTTTTTGTTTTTGAATATAAAAAAAAACAAAAATAGTACTTACAAATTTTCTCTTTTACAAAATAACATTAAACTCTCTTATAAGAAGAACGTCTTTCTATTTTTATCTCACACTGTCACTCACTTGTACGTGGGATGTGATTTGGAAATGGTTTATCAGTAATGGACAATCACCCGTGCACATAAAATAAATCCTAGGGTAATAAATTGGTGACATGTTTCTTTGGTAATCAAGTCAATCATGTGGTCACAAATTTTCCACACAACTTCATTTTAGATAATGTGTGCAAACCTAGATCTTTCTCCAACAATCTTACACAAAAAAAATATTCTTGAATTATCTTCATCAATATTCTTGAATATATATGGTATGATCTAGAATATTTTTCACTGGCTATCTAGGATAAAATTGAAATGATCTACAATTCTTCAATATTATTTAACATTCTTATGAAGAGAGTGAGCAACAATATCCTAAGATATCGATGCATGACATCGCTCGCTCCATGATGAGTTAATCGTGTCGATCGTTTAACGGATTGGTGTCATCTTGTTCCCCAAGCCTAATGTTGTACTAGGTCGATTTTTCCCTTAACAATATCCAAGTTAATTATTAATTTATATAGACCAAAATTACTTATACAATAAGTTCAACTTCTCATTGCTCATAAAAAAGTTCAACTTTTGCGATTTAGCTATTTTTTTTAATAAAAGGGAATGTTTTTATTTATTATTTATAATATTACAATCTTTTTCTGTTTAATATTGAACATAGGATTTGGTTTTATTTTAAAATATTTTTTATAAAAATACAATAAATTGGATTTTGTGCATGACTTATGACCCAATAGTTAATGTTGGATGATCTAAGTTTGGTTTGTGACCCATAAACTAGCATATGCATGGTTCATATTGGACCATTTCCCATAAATATAGGCAAAAGTTGTGTGTGGGGAATAAGGGAATTTGTACATGCATGTGGCTCGTCCCCGAGAGGTGACGCAGTTGGTTGAAGACTTGAGATCAAGAAATGTGTTCTTGGTGTAGTAGAGAATCATTATCTTCCCAACATTAGACTAATTAATTTTTGATATTCTCATTTTTTTTTATATTTACTTTTTATTCGTAATTATTTTTTATTTTCTTCCTATTTAATACTTTATTTTTATTTTTTTTGTAATTATTTACTTTACTTCAAATACAAGTAACAGTTTTTCTATAATCATTATCTCAAATTAAGATTATTGTTCTTTTTCATAATTATTTTATTCATATTCATAATCATTTTTACTTCATTAATAAAAAAGAAAATCGTTCTTATATTCTTTTTTTCGGTATAATGAAAAATGTCGTGCGTTCTTTTGAGAAATTTATTTGAGATAAAGGCATGATATAGGGACAACAGAGAGAAGTAGAGTGGACTCTCTTTTTCAACAGCCTTGTTTTTTTTTTTCCTTCAATTTTTTCAATAATGTCGATGACAGTTTAAATATATAAAAACTAATAAATAAAAGTTTTTATGTTTCGATGACAGAATGTGATGAGAAGAGATCCCTTCTTTCACGCTGAATTTTCTCGTCGTTTGGTCCGTATCGAATTATCTAAAAAAAATACCGCTAAACAAATTGGGGAGAGGGAGACAACAAATTCTTCATAGAGGACACGTACTACTCTCGAAATAAATTGAGAGTTAAATCTAGTTTTACGAATCGAACTTGTGATGCTAATGTTGAACTAGAATATCATCAAATAATAAAACCAATGCGTCATTCAATTATTCATTCACGGATGTTAAATTGCTTTTAAACAAATATATTTTTTTTTCGCATTAAAAAAAGAAGAAAATTTCAAGTGAATCCAAATTGGAAAAAAAAAAAAAAAAAAAAAAAGGTTGGGCCACTTGTTTGATTTAGTTTGCCTGGGGAGAACCAAATTAAAGACCAAAAAACTGAGATTGTGCACATGACAATGGAACCATTTTCACACATTTATGTTCCCTCTTTTTGTCAAAAAAATAAAAATAAAAAATATATATATATATATATATATTTTGGAAAAATACTTGATTATGTTGTATACTTTCTTATAATATTGTTATTAATAAATATTTTTAATTCTACATTGTATACTTTATTCTAAAATTTCATAAAAACCCAAGCCATTGATAGAGTTTAGATACCGCAGCAAGAAGAGAGGGTACTCTATTGATATAGAACGAAGGTTTAGGAGCCATCACAATTGATATAACCCTCAAACCATTCTATTTATACTACTATTATAACGTAAGGCACAATGGGTTTAATAGTATAATAATCTTTTAATTTTTTTCAATAAAAATAATAATATAATCGAAAATATGAGTTTTGTAATCTAAGAGTTGGCGGCGCAGTGATTTAAGTGTTTGATGTTATTTGACTCTCAATTTTTTGATAACAACGCTCTTATGTCCCTAATTATTTAAAAAATATATATATATATATATAATATTTTAATAAATTTTCTATATAAATTAAATCTATAAACCAAACATATACAATTACATCATACATTTAACTTATTTCTCATTTCACTCCCAAATGTAAATTTTAGTGTCATAAATATTTTTAAGAAAAAAACTTTTTTACCATTTAAAAATCATGTGATTTAAGGATCACGCAGTTGGTTAATGACTCTTGTTGTGAACATATGCTTTGTCGGAGAGTCAGAGGTAGACTTTTGATTATCTAAAAGAAATAATAATAAATAAAAAAAAACGACATTATCTATTGGATTGGTCGGTTATTTTTATTTATTATTATTTTTTTTGTTTCTGACTTAGGAGAGCAGAATAGAGATAAGAGTTAAGTGGGCCCAAAGTGAGGCCCAAGTTGGCTACTTGAGATATCTGACACAACCCACCTGATCAAACTCACCCCATGCTTTATTAATTTCATCATTCATCAATCCTTCCATCTTTTTCCTTTACCATTCTCAAAAATCAAACCTACAAATTCAGAATCAAAACTATAAAATTAGACATATGATCTTATAGATGTTAAAATTTAATTTTTATGATTTAAAATTTTAGTATTTAGCCAAAGTAAACATAATTCAGCTGGTATTAGAAATGTATTAACATTCGATCTGTAGTTCGAGTCTCCTATTCTTAATGTTGTAACCTCAAAAAAAAAAAAAAAAAAAAAATAGATTTTAATTTTTTGAAGAAATATAGAATTTAGTCTATATTATTTGAAGAAAAAAAAAGAGAGTATAGCCCATATGTATTGATAAAAATTATAAATCGTAAGCAAATTAAGTACATAGATGTAACATTTGATATATATGAATTATATGTTTTTTTGTCCAATCAATTACTTATCTCACACTTTCATCATTAAACACATAAATAACCAGCTTCTACCTATTTTATTTACCAACAATTACAAACGTCCTACACAACTTTTTAGATTATATTTCATCAAATTTTAGAGTTTTTTTTTTTTAAAATCATGGGGACAAAATTGAAGGTTTCTCCAAAACTAAAATCTTGCTTTTTAAACTATAAAAATTAAACTCTAACTTTCCACCCCATTTAATTTACCCAAAGTATAAATATTAATGAATTATTTGGTTTTTTATATACAGCTTTTTTTTTTTCTATAAAATAAATTTATATTTCTGAAGAAAACATTTGAGCTTTTAGTCCTATTCAAATAACAAATTTTAAAATTTAGAATTATTTGAGGTTTTTTTGTTAAAAAATTAAACTTATTTACTCTTTTATAATAGATAAGAAAATAATAAAAAGTATGAATATACTTTCTTTTTCTTTTTTTTTTTTTTTTGTTCAATGATTAGTTCTAGTTGAGCTACTAATTTGTTGATAGTAAAAAAAAAAAATTATAACTTTAATTTTTAAAATTAAAAAAAACAAAATAGTTATCAATAAAGTCTTAACTACTCAAATTGCTATAAAATATTGAAGAAATTTTAATAAAACGATTTTTTTTTTTTTTTTTAATTTGCATCCGAAATTTTGACTTTATAAACTTTAATTACACGACATTCAACTTTAAATTAGAAAATATGATAGGATTAAAATATATACCTGCTCAAAATAAATTAAAAGTTTTGTTTTTTCTTCAGATAATAATGATAATAATCAATGATGGGTTGTTTCAAATTAATTATTTTATGAAGCAAATAAACATTAACCATTAATTAACTTTTAATAGCAAAAATAACAGCATAGTTTTAATAACATTATGTACAAATCTAAATAGTTTTGAACTTTTTTTTCATTTCAAAATGTATTGAATAATAATAATAATAATAAAATAAATACTAGTATGTATTAAATTTAAGTTAAATGATCAAATATACCTATATGATTTATGTCAACCATATTCTTAAATTTTTAATTTATGCTAATTTATCAAATATACCCCTTAACTATATAGTTTATGTCAACAATGCCTCTAAACTATAGATTGTATTGACAAAGAGTCCAAAACTTACTTTCAGATTAATTTTGATAATTTTAACTATTGTCTTCGAGAAGTGGCGTAATTGTTGGATTTTAAGAGAATGTTTTTCTAATGATGGTTCGAATTATTATTATTATTATTATTTTTTTAATTTCTATATGTAGTAATGGAACCGACATCCGATTCAATATGCATAGAGAGCCAATTATTTTATTATTTTTTAAATTTACATTACTGGACAAAGCAAAGTTCGGCCACCTCGGATTCAGTTATATCTTTGAATTCTAACGGTATTTTCAAGTTGGAAGAATAATTTTCACGAATATACAAAAATAAAAAATGGCGTGAAATATTCGAGTCATTAATTGAAACTTTCTTGCAGCGTTGCACGTGCTCATATGGAAGTATCACGTGAAGGACATGCCTTGCCGGTGCCGGTGATGGTGGTGGGATCACGTGCGAGAACTTGACGGTGTGCGAATTGAATCGTGAACAGGCGGTGGTACCTGACCGGCTGACCGTTGACTATTGCTTTCAATTGATTTTTCTTTTCTTTTTTTAATTTGCTTGAACATCAGCGGCATATTATTTAGATATAATTCAATTTATAATATTTTTTGTAAAATAATAAATATAGTAGTTTGTTTCTGTAAAACATTAGGTAGAGTAGATTTTATGGAAACTTTTCAAAGTAGTCCAATTTATAAAATAATTGTAAGTATGACCAAAAAAAAAAAATAATAATAATAATAAAAAAAAAATATATATATATATATATAGCAAAATTTTGAAAATATTTTTTATTTAACAGAAAAATGAGTCGTTTATGTAAAATTATCAAAATGTTTTCGATCAATCAATTCAACTTAAAGCTTCAATTAGTTCAGCTGATAGTCTTCAATCAGTAGTTTAATTTTACCTAATAATTCTTCAATCAGTAGTTCAATTAATAGATTTCAATCAGTAGTTCAACTAATAGACTCAATAAGTTCGCCGATAAATTTAAGCAGCTTACTAACAATCTTCAATCAGTTTGCTGAAAAAATGGGTAAACTTGAAATTTTTAAAAAATGAATGAAAATATGTTATGTAGATTTTTTTTTTTAAAATGCTAATTAAAATAGATGAATAAAAAATTACTCGTAGTAATTTTCCTATTTTTTATATAATATTAAAATGTTTTAATAACGATAGATGCAAATATTTTAGAATTTGACTATATTTATAAGTATTTTATGAGAATAACCCATTTAATACAATTTTCATATATTTTATTAGAATTTTGTTTTTATTTTCTAATTTTGCTATAAATTAACGGATTGAATCTATCGACTATAAATTGATTGAAGCATAAATATTTTGGTTATTTTGCAGGAGTCATCTCATTTTTCTCCTACATTCTTAGTTTTTTTTTAATGCTATTCATAAATTCTATTTTTGGTGATTTTTTTTTTTAAGTATGGGGGATTTTAGGCAGTAGATTTTAAACTTATATTTCAAATTAGTATTTACTAAATACTTTTAAAAAACTATATTCGAACAAGTTTTTGATGATAATTATTACTTCTAAATACTTAAAATCAATTCTCATTCTAAATACTAATTTTAAATTATCTTAAAAACTACGTTCAAACAAGTTTTTAACTGTAATCATTACTTCTAAATACTTAAAATAAACTTTCATTTTGAATACTCTGAAAAACTACATACAAACAAACATTTAACTGTAATTATTATTAATCATTACTTCTAAAAATACTCAAAATAAATCCTCATTCTAAATACTAATTTTGAATATTCTTAAAAACTACATTCAATTTTTTTTAATAATTACTTTTAAATACTCAAAATAAATCATCGTTCTAAATACTAATTCTAAATACTTTTAAAATCTTAATCTAAACGTCTCATATTTTCTATTTCATTTAAACGAACCGTTAAATGGTAACAATTTCCTAACCCCTCATTTTCCGGAGTACTATTTTTTTTTAGATAATCTTGCAAGTACTAATAATTTCAGTAATGTTGATATTTTTTAATTCAATAATATTTAATGATGAAAAATCAAACTCCTAACTTTTTTTTGTTTTCAATTTTTATATCATCTCTTGTTGACAAATAAAGTTATGGTGTGTTTATGAAAAAAGAGAATGAAAATAATTATAGACAGAACTATCATAAGGAAAAAAATAAGAAAAGAAATAATTACGAATAACACGATTATTTGTGTTAACATGAAGAAAATGATTATGAGTTTATATTTGGATTGAAGCGAATCGTTATTAAAAAATAAAAAAAATAAATGTAACGAGAAAGAAAAATAATTATAAAAAAAAATAAAAATTTTTAGCAGATGAAAACTACCTATAAAAAAAAGAAAAAGAAAAAAAAAAGTGATTTCGAAGAAATGGAGAAACATTTTGATTTTGATGCTTCTCATTTCATTCCTTACTACAAACAACTCCTCTTTTAAATTTTGTGGTTTAAAAAGAAAATGCAACAATTAAATAATTAATAATGAAACAATTAAATATATATTTTTTTTTCTTGCGCCGGAATACTTGAATTAATTTTACCTAAAATAATATAATTTTTTTTTTATTTTAATGAAAATTTTATTTTCTTCATATTTTTATTTTCATCCCCATCATACTTAAAAAAATTAACAATTTATAGAAAATGTACTATATGATATACTTCTACTATATTTTAATTAGTTATAAAATAGTATTAGGTTTAAAATTAATGGATGAAGAGAGGATTAACCTACACTTCTAGTGGAATTTTCAGCATTTTATTTATTTATTAGATAGATTTACTCATCTCATATTTTTCACCTTTTCCTTTTCAGGTTATTATATTATAAATTATATATATATATATATATATATTTTTTTTTTTGAAGTAATAATAATAGTACATCTAAACATTTTGGAGTAATATTTTAAATAGCAAGTACATGTATATGGGGAGTTGCTAGCATCTTTACAGTAACAGTTTTGAGTGTAAATACAAAACCAGTTTGTTGCATTCAAAACCTGCAGATTCAGAGTGCTTCATTGCACTCAATAATTTATGTACAAATCTGTAAAACTAAAGAAAATTGAATATGGAGCCTGCTCTTCCCACATTGTCTCATGAGTTTATCTCTACTTTTTCTCTATCGTTTTCGACTGAAGATCTTATCACCTTCACGCGAAATACCGCCTGCGTATATGTTAAGATAGAAACCATTGATTATAAGATTAAGAGACGAAGGAATTCGTCGGCATTGCTCGACGAAGTGGTGGATTGTCATGGATGTTATTTTGTTACTCATTTTAACTTTTGAAGGCTAAACAGAAAATATGCATGTTTTCATTCATCAATTACCTTCTTATCGGTACCAAACTCGATAGCATCGGATGGATGAAAACGTACTGGAAAATTGGGAGGAACACGATACTTTCGTCCTTCTTGACTGCAATCATATTTGAAAGGATATATCATGAGTTTTCTATGATCATTTAGGGCAGATATTCATGTCGAGTATCGTTGCTGCTATAAAATATACTTACTCGGAGAGCCAGGTTCCATGTTCACTACTCAAATCGGTCAAGAAGAAGGCCCCATCTTTGTAATGAATACGGGCGTGCTTTTCGGAAATCTATTATTCGGGAATAAATAACGAAAGCAAATTAGTGATTTGTTTCAACTTCCAAACACCAGCAGTGATGGAATTCTAGTCAAGCATTTAAAGGGTAATCGATTCACCTGAGGCGACGGTAAAGCGATCGACAACCCTGAATCTACTTCCTGCTCCATGCGTCTGCAATCGTATTTATCAATAAAAGAACTTCTAACCGATCTACTCAAAAGAAAAGAGCACAAAAGCATACCCAATCAAACAGGTCTGGTTTTCATCTCTATTAAGGCGAATGGGCTGCGAAACACTCGCTTCATCTCCTTGTGGCAATAGAAACCATCTAAAAAGTAAAACAGGTATGTTTTTAATGCAAGGATCGGACGCACGAGCTAGTAGAAATGGAGTACTCTTAACATTAAACGAACAATCGGGATTGTGATCTTACTCTCCCTTAATAGCACGCTGCAGGGCGTCGTCATCTTCAAACCATTTGCGTAACTGATCATCTGCCTTCATGGGTTGTTGAAGAAAATAAGTTTCAATAACTAAAATATAAAATTGAATAAGGTCCAATTTTGCAGTTGCAGTAAACAGACTGCACATAAAATTAAATTCTAGATAACATACTTTGTCTGAGAGTCTGCATGATGGTGGCCTTCCTTCTAATTTTGAACTGCAGAAGAAAAATGAATTCTTTATGTTAATTTTTCTCAGATCCATACCAATGAGACAGAGTTTCTCTATAGTATGTTAAATAATAAATTTGATCCAAAGTTAGAGTTCAATTCCTATGTTTTAAATGGTCCATATCATTATAACTACTAACCGACTGTGTACGAGACACTTAACTATTCATGTGTCAATGATGATTTTTTTTATATAGTCCGACTTAAGTAGTCGGATGGACGAAGAACTCGATTTAAGTTTAAGAAAAAGAGGGAAGGAAAGAACTTGGAAAAGAAAATAGCAGCAAAGAAAAAGAAAGGAAATCAAAAGGAATAGCAAGTCCTGGAAAGTCAGAAAGCTTCTTACATTAATGGGGAACTTGGAAAAGAAAATAGCAGCGAAAATTGGAAGATTGGAAAAGATGTAAGAGGCGTCATCGTTCAAGATGGTCTTCCACGAGGGCTCGCTAAAATCAGAATGTCCGAGAAGTGTGCAAGACTAAACCTACTTTTAAAGGAGTAAGAAGTGTTTTAAGCTAATTAAAATGGACAATTTGTTTGAATCTGTTCTTTGCTGGTATCCCGGTGCCTCTGGTGCTCCGACAAGTCAAGAGATTTTCGTCTTCAAGGCCGGGGCAGTGGCCAACGGGGATGACACAAACGTGATTTTGATTACTCAACAAACACTTGAAAACACTACGAAGTGCTTTTAGAGGAAGCAATTAATTAGTACTTCTTTCATGAGTGCTTACACAAATGAGACCATCCCAAACCTACTATAAAAATTAAATGTATCACTAGAAGGTTTCATACAAACAAGCACTTATTCTCCTTGATTCGGATCTTTGGACAGGCGCGGGTGTCCCCGGGTATTTGGCGGGACAAAGCTACAATTCCCCAATTATCATAAAAAACGAAAAAAAAAAGTGAGTACTTTCTAGTGTCAATCCTTGTATTTTCCCAACAAGCGATTGTTCTAGTAACACTTTTAGGTTTACTTATATTCTCCTAAAGAAAGTTTGAAATGTATAATTTTTCACAAAATACTTTTTTTTTTCTTTTTAAAAGAAGATAAAAGAGAGGTTCGGAAATTTACCTATTACCACCTAATACCCAATTAAGCATCAAGGGCATTGCCAGATCAATAAAAAACCTTCCACCAACACGTCCCGGATGCGGTATTCGAAACTGTGTCAAAAACTAGAGGGTCGAACGAAACTCATCAGTCATACTCTGCAAGCCTTGCCCACATACAAAAGTTAATATATTCTAGAAAGTTCGAATATACATTGATTTCTTACCGATAGAGGCCCAAGACCTACTCCCAAATAAGCTTTATAAGTAGAAGCCATCAATGCAGCCATTCTGGCCATTCCATGGATTGCAGCAACCCGAATTCGTCTAGTGCTCTCATAACTTGGAAGATCATTGATAAAAAATAATTAATAAAAGAAAATTAAAAGAAATAATCCAGTAACAGATTAGTTAGTCTTACAATGCTACTTATTTGGCAATATTGATATAGAAATACTAGATGTCGAGTAACTATCTTTTCTATCTTTCCTTCCAAAGGATTGCTTTACATGCATGTGTGCTACATCTGGATGGTTTTCAGTTTTCTTTTTAAAATATAATATAACTTTTATCACAGACAACATTGAAATAAAAGTTCATACCTCTTCAATGAAGAAACGATATCAATAGGAGATCCTGAGACTACACTTTCATTCCATGCTTTATCCAGTTCAAGTGCAAGTTGATATCCATCCTGTAATCGCCGAAAAGAAATGGTAAGCATAACACCACGTCTTACCCCTGGTTTTACAACATTTGGAACAAGAAACTTCAATGTGCGGTGTCCAAGAATTAGAGAAAAGAAATCATTTATGATTGCTAAAATATATCAGTAACAAGCTTAGAATCATTAGAAACTAATCAAGAAACTCAAGATGGAAAATGAGAACCTCAATAGCCATGCATCCCCCTTGACCCATATTCGGCTGCATAGCATGTACAGAATCCCCGAGCAAAGTTACACGACCCTTTCCCCAAGTGAAAATGGGTGTGCGATCGTATATATCACGTCGAAGAACAGAATCTTCATCCGTGGCAAGTATCAGATCTATTACATTGTCACACCATCCATCAAAAATTTTGAGCAGTCTTTCTTTTTTGCCTGCCAGGAAGCCAATCAAAATGTTATTCAAGAAAGCATGAGCCTTGGAAACTCCTAACATTCCACTACATGCATCACAAGTTAGTTTGCACTAGCAGAGTGGTAAGAACTCATGTAAATTGTAGAATGGGCAAGAAGATGGTACGCCAGGGGAGGAAGAGCCACGTTATTCAATCGAGAATTGGACGTTCTAAGTGAAGGAGAGTTCTATGGATTGTACTTGCTGATTGTCATTAGTGGAGAACCTGAGTGGACATAGGTCATTTGTTTATTGAGCCACTATAATTTTGTTTGTATTCTTCCTTTTCTTGTTACTTTTTGCTCCTTGGTTGACGGTTCATCACGATTGATTTGTTAATTATTTGATGAAGTGTTTTGGTTAGGTTGATTGAAGTATTTTACAAAGAACATTCTACCATCTTTTTACAAAAAGTAAAAAACAAAAATGCATAAATAAAAGGAGTCATAAAGAGCTACAATGAGAATCACGCTCCTTACTTGAGTATGCCCAACAATTGGAGCCCCTCGTAAAAGATTTAACTAAGAAGATTTTCATATATATCTGTTGGGATGGAAACAAAGTATTATATCCAACATCAGTTAGAAAATGAGAAGATCATGGGTATTTAAGGTGATGACACCATCTCCAATGATGTGAGGCCTTTTGGGTGAAACCAAAAGCAAAGTCATGCGGATGTATGCCCAAAGTGGACAATATCATATCAATGTGGAGATCGGGTAGGGTTGTCATCCTTATCAATTGGTATCAGAGCCATACCCCAAACATAACCATGGCGGTAGATCGTCCTGGTGTAGAACAAAGATGTTTGGAGCTCCGAGATGAAAATTTGTAGTAATTTTACCAGGTTGGCGGTGTACTATCGGGAGGAGAGGAGTTTGATCTGGCTGTGAGCTACTATGCAAATTGACTAGCGGTATACTCTCAGGAGGGGAGGAGTTAGTCGGATATAATAGTCGGAAAATCCGGTCTATCAGAACCAGCAGTGTAGTTTTCAGAGAAAAGGAGTTGGTTTGAGTATCAGCTAGACGGATTGACTATATGATGGGAGGCTCGGTGGTTTTTGTTCAAGGGGAGGGTTGAATCCTCGGTTTCTGAACATAATAGAACTTTGTTCGAGGAGAGGATTGAGAATCCTCAGGTGCGCCCACGGAGAGGCTCGGTGTACTCTCGGTGGAAAACTTTTATGTATTTTATTTTTCACTTTGATAGAGGAGATAAGATTTTAATCAATTATAAAAGGTCGATCATAGACATACCATTAGGGGTATCGGTGCCACCAGGTGCTTCCTTATGAAACGCATACCACTGCATCTTTCCAGCACCGACATCCGAGGAAACAAAGTATTGTTTGTGTCCCAGAAAGACTCGGTACCTTCGGAATACAAATCAAAAGACAAGTCTTATAATAGAATACCAGAAGGTTTGGGTTCACGTATCGCAATAAAGAGTTTAATCTTACCCAACAGTTTCGATGTCAGCCGGTATGAAGTCAGCTATACCAGTATAGCAGGTGTAGTCCGAGTATACTGCTTCTGAGTGTCCAAATAGGCCCTTTCGAACCTGACATCATCAATCATTAACAATGAATGTAACAATAAATTGAGAACAGGTTAAATTTAATTAGAAAACAAAGAAATTGCAAAATATGTAATTGTACCTTTGACCATATACCATCCGCTCCGACAAGGAGATCGCCCTCATGTTGCTCTCCGTTTTCAAGAATTACTTTAACCTAAAGGTGCATAATGCAGAAAGGCAAGATGATAACATGTCAATGGCGAAGAAACATAACAAATGTATTGTGTAACCATAATCTTGATCATGAAGCTCTAGGCAGAGTATTTTGCAACAACACCAAGAAACATGGTTAAATACCATTTCGGTCCCTGAATTATTAAAAGTCTCTCAAAATTCAAGGTTTGTTCCATTTTAGTCCTTGAACTTTCAAAAGTCCAATTTTAATCTTGAACTTTAAAAAGAATGGTTCAATAATGTTAATAAAATCAAAGATAAAATGTGAACGTATTTCTAAAAGGATAGAGGAAGATGGTAGTTTTTAATGAAAAATAAACAAATTTCCTCTAAGGACCAATTTTCAGCTTTTTTGAACGTTTAGAAACCGAAATGGTACAAACTTTAAAGTTCATGGACTAAAATTAGACTTTTGAAAGTTCATAGACTAAAATGAAACAAACCTTAAAGTTCAAAGACTAAAATTGAACTTTTGAAAGTTCAGGAACCAAAATGGAAAACATCTCAAAATTCAGGGACAAAATGATATTTTAACCAAGAAACATTTAGCGACGGGATAGTACCTTATCTCCCTTGTCCTCAAAATCAACAACATTACAATCATTTATAATCACATCATCCCCGACAGCACGGGCAAGAATTTGTTGTAACGCCATCCGACTAATAACCCTTGTGACAGGAAGTCCTCGTTCTGCTGCAGGAGTGAATGTGTCAAACTTGATATACCTGGTAAAGAGTACCATTACTTCATGTAACAGTGATCTAAACATTGGCATCTCAGATAATACACAGCAGTAAAACAAACAAACTGAGAAAGAAAAGGAAATCTTCTGGTAGGTTCCCATTTGTTGGAAGATAGTCAGATCCATAAATGTACACTATCACAAAACACAATCAAAAGAACTCTATTACTTTTGATAACTTTTTTTTTTAATTTCTTTCTATACGAAGTCACCACAATAAAAGCTTAAATGCAATCATCTGAGGAGGTTTTAAAGGAACACAGCAATGCTTACACAGTGCAACATGTCATTTATATCTTTTAAAGTCAAATGTCTCAGCAATTAACATGTTGATGTTATAGCTAAATTCAAGGTTTAAAAAGCAAATCCAATTAGAATCCATGAACGTTCATTCTTGTGAGTAACAGATTCTAAGAGGAACCAAGGGATTCGAGAATTATTAGTCAAAAGAGTGTTGAGATTGATACCTTGAACTATGTTGCCTATGGGTACTTAGTCTAGTCTAGGGTCTCATTGTCCGACCAGTTGCGAGTGGTAGGAAGGATAAGGATGATAACCTTATCCAGAACTCCATAATGATATGATATTGTTCACTTTAGACATGCACTATTGTGGCTTTGCTTTTGGTTTCACCCAAAAAGCCTCATATTAGTGGAGATGATTGACATCACTTATATATCCATGATCCTCCCCTCTTCTAACCGATGTGTATCGCTTTTGTTTGCATCCAAACAAGGGATTCATGAGAGTGCACTATAAAAACAATCTTAAAATTCTAACCTCGTTTGACCGGGCATTTGTATTCTTCTCTCGTTAATGAAACGGTTTGTTTCGTCCATCCGTGGAAGTAGTTAATACAACATTAGTGAACCATTGTCTAGGAGTGTTCATACATTTCTTGAAAAACGATTCAACCGACCGAATTAAGGTCGGCCAGTTGGTTTTCATGTGTATGTTGGTCGATGTCGGTTAAATAAAATGTTAACTGATTTTTTTCGATCGGTTCGGTCAATCAGTTAATAAAATTTTCCTTTATAAAATATTAATATTTCATATAATTAATTATTAAACTATAATAAAATCAACTTAATTTTAAATGTGTTTTTAAAATATATTTGATATATTCATCTTTTTAATTAATTCTCAAAATTTCAATATAAAATTGTACGATGAATATGTTTTTAATTAAAAACATGAAAAAAAATAAAAAAATGAATTAACCGATATAAACCGATCAAACCGACCGACTTAACCAACTGGTCGGCTCGGTTTCGTTTTTAAGTTAACTGATAAGGTCGGATCGATGTCAATTTTTACCAAAAATCGACACCGACCGATGAACACCCCTACCACTATCCATGTTTTCTTTATTTTGTTAATGGTCGTTCAGTTTATTCATAACAAATAGATAGAAACTGATTATGTTAAAAGAGAGTGATAAAAAAGCAACATACCAATTTCCAGAAACACCATCAACAAGTCCATTAATCCTATCACCAGTAATACAACCAACTCTCATAACTTCCTCAGCAACCTCCAAATCAATGGCTTCCAAAGCCGCCAAAGCATTGCTCTGTATCTGAATCGGTCCCCTGTACTGCCCTTCTCCTCTAATTGCGCTTATATCCCTTTCGAAAACCACCACTTCAAACCCTTTCCTCTTCGCCGCCAAAGCAAAAACCAAACCCCCAATCCCACCACCGGCCACAAGTATACGAACCCTCTTCGTGGGCAAGCTAATCCCAGCTTCTCCGGCAAGCCCTTCCGCCGGCGGCGCCTCTACGACGGCGGATTTCACTTGGGTCAGTTTCTTCCTCCGCCCACAAGCTGTTTTTGCCCCAAAATTACAAGGGGAAATCTCAACTAGAGATTCTCGAAAAGCTGGAACTGGAAAACAGGTTCTGGACAAACCAGAGGAGGAAAGATTAAAAGGGTTGTGGAATCTAGTCATCGCCATGGTGTTTGAAGAGTTTGCAGAGAAGAAGGAAGATGATTATGGGCGATTAGGAAGAAATTGAAATAGTGGGTGTCGTGGGCGATGAATTGGGGAAGTTTATAATAGTTGTAGCACTGAATTTGTTGGTGAGTGGTGGAAATTTCTTGGACATGTGTCGAGAGGGTTGCTGTGCATTTTGAGCAAAAGGAGAAAGATCTTGGTTAGTGGTTCGTGTTTCATATAGAAATATTATATATCTTGATTTGTTTTGTCGCCCAAACGATTGCTGGCCACAATCCTTGATGGGTGTTGTGATAGATTCGGAGTTCATCAATTTCACTATCAAGCGACTAAGAAAGCTAAGTTTCGCGCCAACAATCACTTATTTTACTCTAATTTTCCTATCTTTATCTTTCTTCTCTTCTTTCCTTCCCTGACCAAACATGAGTTTTGAATTACCTGATTCCAATCACTTGGTCCCCTGATTTTTTTTTTTTAATGTAAAACATGATTTTGGTCTTTGAATTTTAATATTTGTTTTTATTATTAAATTTCATTAATCTAATTTTAATTCTTGATATTTGTGATTTAATTCATTTTAGTCTACTTTTAAAACTTAAAATTTAGCGTCTAAAGTTTAAGATTTATTCGGTTTTGATTCTTCAAATTTCAAAAAAAAAAAAAAAACTTAAATTTGATCTTTATAATTTATTTTGTTTTAAAAATTATCATTTTTTTTATAAATTTTCAAAATATGTTCCCATCTTGTCTTTATTTGATTGTATTAAAATTATTAATTATAATAAATCAATTTCGATTAATTTTCAAATCAAAATTTGCTTATAGACTTTTTTTTTTTTTTAACAAGAGTTCATGGATTAATTTTAAATTTTTTTTTTACAAAATATAAAATTACGGTTTAGTATTTGACTTTAATTCTAGAGAAATCGAAAAATCTATAATTTAATTTTTATTTAAAAAATAAAATAAAACTTAGTCTTTAACGTTTGAAATTTTTTTAAAAATAATTTATGTACGTGCAATGTCAGTGAATAAAACTTTTAAAAATTAGTTATTTATATTTTAATGATAACCGAAATAATTGATTATACAAAAAGAAAATATCAGAAATTACATTAGCTATTTAATTAGCTCATAATTTATGAATAACATGACAAAAATATTTGTTATAAATAATTATACAAAATAATTATAATCCAGTTTCTTGCCACGTGGGTTGAAATCCCCACCGTCACTTTTGGTCAAAGATAAAATAATAATAATAAAAAATAGAAGGAATCTCTTTCAAATCTGTCCACTTGAATTTGTAAATCATTCCTAACAAACAGATAAGTTTTATTTTGTATTTGATAAAGTAGCATTACTGTTTTAACAATAGTGACTTCTAAAAAAATATTTCAGAAAAACAACCCAAAAAAAAAAGAAAAAAAAAAAGTCTTCTAATAATTTACAACATAAGTAGATTACTGTAGTCATCAATTGAGTTAAATAAATAACTCTCAACACCAATTGCGTTAGTAATAGATGTTCATGAGTTAAAAACAGACGTCCATCAACAAATTAGTATTTAGAATGAGAATTTATTTTGAGACTGTATTTCAAATATTTGTTCAAATGTAGTTATTAAGAATATTTAAAATCAGTATTTCGAATGAAAATTTATTTTTAATATTTAGAAGAAATGATTAAGTCAAAATCTCATTTGAATGTAGTTTTTAAGAAAAAATGCACAAACCATCCCTATAATAATTAAGTTATTAAACTTTCAATTTGAGCAATCACCTTCCCTAAAGTTTCAAAAGTGTTAAAATTAACCTTAATTTTAATTAGTCTTTCTTTTGTCTCTAAAATTCTATAACTAGAAATATTCATAATTTCTAATAAAAAATTTATAAATTAATGAGTTTTTTAAATGTGTATATTTGTTAATTAATGTGCATTCTCAATATCATAAGCAATTTTCTCAAAAAAAATTTAAAATTAAATAAAAAGTATATTAAAAAATAAAAAAAAAAACCATTAAAAATGTATCTTAGTACTTTTTAATGAAATTGCTATAATTTTTTTTTTTTTTTTTGGGTTATTTAGCGTTTGAAATTTTCTACTTATATGTTAATTAATAGATCTTTTTAAATATCATAATAATTTCTCCAGAAAATTTTAAAATTAAAAAATTGAATATAAAAACATTAACAAATATATGTTTATTGATATTTTTTTTATTGAAATTGTTAATAAGTTGATTTTTTTTGTTCTTGAAATTTTCTACTTTAATGTTTTATTAATAATTAATGATATTTTATGTCAAGAAAAAAAAAAGATTCAAATTTGTTTTTAATAATTAATCTTTTTTAAATCTTTCTAAGAAAATTATTATGATATTAAAAAAACTCATTAATTAATAAAGATACACACCAAAAAACTCATTAATTTACAAATTTGTCATTATAAATCTATACGAGGTAAGGTTATTTATTTCTCTAGTTATAGATTTTTAAAAAGACAAAAGAAAGTCTAAATATTTTTGAACAATTTTACTCTTCACATATGTGTAAGTCTCTAAAAATTACTTAGAGTGTTAATTGCAACACTTTTAAAACTTTAAGAAAGGTGATTGTTCAAAATAAAAGTTAAAGACTTAATGGTCACAAACATTATACTTTAAGAATGATTTGTGCAATTTTCCTTAGTTTTTAGAAGTAATAATTATGATCATAATTATTTTTTAGTGTAATTTTTTTTAAGAGTATTTAGCAAATATAAATTAAAAATACTCATTTAAAATCTCGTAACAAACACCCCAATACTCCTCATTTAACTTGAATTAAGTATTTAATAGAAGAAAAAACACTCACTAATGAAAGTAATATCATACAAATGTTAACTTTTGTTTTTGTTTTTTTTATAAAAGAATGCAATGGAGAAGAACGAGGGAACTAATAATAATTGAATACTTATTTTAAAATTGATATTAATAATAATTGAATAATTAATTTATGGTATGGAGAATTGTATTAATGATGGTTGAGTGATATATTTAATAAAAAGTATTACGAAATGGCTATAAAATGGTAGTGTACTATCAAATACAAACTATTGATTTTTAAGGGCACCACCAAAAACAAACATAAAACAAACATAACCTAATAATATGTGAACTGCATCTTCATAACAAGGTTAGAAGAAATCAATCATCCAGGCCTCCTTTTTCAGATTTTTCTTTTCTTTTCTTTTTTCAACTAATAAAAGCATGCATCCAACAATGGATCTATGTTTGAGCTAAGGAATGGTTTGCAAGAACAAAGCAAATAAGGCAACAACAAGCTTATACAAAAGGCCACCAACAAACTCCAAACGTAATAAATATATAATATGTCAATTTATTTTTTTAAGTTAATACCACTCCTACCTCTCTTTCCTCTTCTTCAGTATGGCCGATACCTCCAGTCTGCTCTAGATGCTCTTCCACCAAGTCCATAACCCCACTGCACAACACAGTAAACATACTGTTCTTATAAAAAAAAAAACCACCATCTATTTTCTAAACTTTAAATTCACACATATTATAACAATTACTGAACCCTGCAGCAACAACAATAAATAAATATATATACAGAGCTCTACTAGCAGTATCTTATACAACCTAGTAACCAAGAAGTTATAAGTTTGAATTCTCATAATACAACTTTTAAGTTTCGATTCATTTTATACCTTCAATTTTAAAAAGTCCAATAACTTACAAATAGTTCTTCAAAAAAAGGGTTAAAATTGATCTTTTTTGGAGAAATTTTGTTCATTTTTCTTTAAAGAAATTTATGTCTTTCTACACATGTTCTTTACTTTATTAAAAATATTAACACTATTAAATCAATTTCAATTAAATTAACTTCAAATTAAACATAGGGGTCAAATTTTAAACTTTTTTTTTATCTAGGAAGTAAAATTGAATCTTAGAAAGTTTTAAGGACCAAAATGAAACAAATTGTAAATCTAGGACTAAAATTGAACTTTTGAACCAAAATGAAACAAAACTCAAGTTCGAGACTATTAGAAAGTGTAGAGTTCCCCCTTAAAAACTAAATTGGATATGAGAGGGGTAGTCCATCTTATCTTATTAATGTGTTGAAGAATCCGCACCTTTCCAATGAGAGAAATGATCACAAGATGAGTATTTTCAACATATCTTTCAAGATGGAGCCATTTTTTGAAAAAGCCATCTTCAATTAGATTCAAATTTGTGGCAAAAAATATACTCGTTTTGGGTTACTATAATTGTTTTTTAACCAAAAAATCTAGTGTAAAAGTATGAAATACAGCTTGTCTAACATGGAAATTTCACTCCTCAATTCTAAACTTGTGAATATATATTTATTTAGTGTATATAAAGTGGACAACCGACCAATCATCAGCTAAATTCTAACCAATTCAAATCTAATTAAAAGTAGAGAGCAGAACATAATGACTTACATCATCAAAGTCCAGGCTTCCGTACATCCTTCCGTAAGTCCTCATAGGTCCACCATAGCCGCCAAAAGATTGGACTGGGCTACTCATCATAAAACTTCCACTTGGTCCACCTCCTCTAACTTCACCTCCAGCATCATCCATAGGAGTGGCTGAATCAATAGCAACCTGCGGATTCCAACCCTCGCATTAGATTCTTCATTCAATTAAAAAAAAAAAAAAAGCAACTGATAATCCCTAGCAAATCACAAAACAATCTTTTTAGACTTTCTTTCTTTTCTTTTTTTTTTTTTGAAACGGAAAATCAAACTTTACTCTATTATACCCAAGATAACAACACCCGTCCCTAGACCAGGCACTGGGAGACGTCAAATGAATTGAGACATAGGTGTTTCACAAATGGGTCTCGAACATGGGATCTTAAGGGAGCACATTTTCAAAGTCCAAGCCTTCAACCACTGTCCCCCTGGGGACAGACTTAGACTTTCTTTCTACTAATTAAAGAGTGGAACTTTTTTTTTTTTTTGATATCTGTGACTGTCGAGCTAGCTTGCGCACATCTCGACTATTGTCACGAGATATACCACCTGACTCTACAACATTTGGTCACAGCTTGTGATTTGGATGTCAAGAAAACCCGTAGGAAATTAACTCTTAAATAGGTGGCCACCATGGATTGAACTCATCACCTCATGCACCTCAAGGCCTTTCTTGACAACTAGGCCACTCCAGGGTGGTTAAGAGTTAAAAATAAAAATATATATCTCCTGGGGCCTGGCCTAAGAACGGACGTAATTACCCCAAGTATAGTGAAGCAAGCTTCGATTTTTTGGTTTCAAATATATATCTCAATTATGCTTCTTTCATGCAGGTGAAATGACAAGCAAATGCATACCTGTTGTCCACAAATCTCATGAGATCTTCGAGATACACGATCTGCTACACCATCTTCAGCAAAAGTTACAAAACCAAAACCTCGATGACCAGATCTTTTAGGATCCTAAAAATTAGTCAGCAACAATTGAATCTTTAGGCTATGTTATCAAGTCAGCCATTCATAAAAATAGAGTATTAACTAATCTATATTTATAAAACTACCTTAGGAACATAAACATCCAATATACGGCCAAATCTACCAAAGTACTGGCGGAGATCATCAGAAGATGCTTCTTGAGGGAGCCTGCCAACAAAAATCTTTTTTCCCATCCCCCCATATTCCCTTCCTGCTCAAACATGGTAAATCATCATAACAATATTCACAAAGACCAAGCATCAAATGTACAAGGAAACTATCAGAGATACATACTCCCACCATAAACCGGGCCTGGATGGTCGTACAAGGTAGGAGCACCAAGTGCAGCATATCTTGTTGCTGCAGAAATATAAGCATTGTATGCACCATATCCTCCACCACTACCCCCTTGCGGCATTCTCCCTACGGGCCTGAAATCATCATCCTGGAAATATAGTATACCTTTAATTACACGTACAAAATTAATTTAAGCTAAATGAATCCATTAACTGCAAAATCATGCCTTAGGGGTCGCTCTATCGACAACCACTGTAGAACCTCCTAATTCATGAGTTTCAGCCATCAAATTCTCCACAGAATCTGCAAGATCGAGGTTCCACATTCAGTGCCGTGAAATCATATGCAACACTGAATAAATAGCATAGTTAATTTTCAAAAACGATGTTAAATAAAGAGGCTTATGCCTCTACTGATAGGGGCTAAGCCTTAGGATGAACGCCATAGAGGCAAAAAGGCATAAGCCTTGTTTTCTAGTGGCAGGCCATGATGAGTATGTATTAAATTCATAAGGTGTAAAGTTTACTATAAGGATTTAAGAGAACTAATGATTGGTACCCAAACCCCACAAGCTTAAGCTTTCGGGTTGATTGGTGATTTAACTTAATTCAACATTGTATTAGAGCTCCTTATGTGTATTAGTCTCCCAAATTTTGATCCGATTGTGAAACCTATGCGAGTATTTGATCCCAAAAATTGGTTCTGACCCAAACGAGCCAACCCAAGTGGGTATTTGATTCCAAAAATTCGAATCCGACCTAAGAGATTGTTCTCAAGCAAGTATTTTAGTCCACAAATACGAATCTTATCCAAGATGGTCTTCCCAGTTCCCAATATCGGGCCATCTTGACGAGCATGTTAGAGATGCTCACTCTTGTAGCCTTTGTCCCACATTGGAAAGGTGAGAAATCTTCAACAAATATATAAGATATGTGGGCCACCCCCCACTAACAATTGGTTTTGAGGTGGAACTCTATACTGTCTAATATGGTATCAGAGCAAAGTCTTGAGTTCAAATTCCTACCAAGTAATTTCCTCCCCAATTAACATTAAATTCCACTGGTAGGCATTACTCATATTTCTAAGTCACAAGAGGGAGAGTGTGTTGGTGATACAATTAAGTTTACCCTAATTCCAAAAGCTTAAGCTGGATTAATTGTTGATTTAATATAATTCAACACTAACTAATCAAGAAATACTGAAAATCCATTAACTTCCCTACATAGAAGAATAGAAAAGAAATATATTGAGTTCTTCTAGCAGCACGAAGAAGAGACAAAAGACCAGGGGGTCTAAGTTAAGCTTTTTATTTTAAGGTATTTATACAACTTGGTTTACTTCATTTATTTTTTACTAAAATATTTCAATTTTCTTAAAAGTAAACCTAATAATCGAACATTTAAAAGGGGAAAAAAATAATTAATCCAATCAAATACATTGGTTTACTGTCATTACTAGTTTAACCAATGTTCGTATAAAAAGATGATCCAACCTGAACTTGCAAAAGTAATGAAACCTATCCCACGATGGACTTTTGAGCCCTGGTCCTGAATATTTAATCAAGTAAAAGTTACAAGATGGTAATAATAGTAATACATTGTATTATGCATAAACATGGGAGACCCATAAGTGGTCATCAAACCAATATTTTTCCAATTTAACTATGTATATCAAGAGTAAAAAAACCCCTTACTGGTTTACATTTACACTTGAAGTAGAACCACAGTAATAAATTCCTAGTTCGGTGAAAAGGAAACCATACCTTGGGCATGTAAAGATCGGTTATCTCTCCATATTTCTCAAAATGACTGCAAGAAACATTAAAAATTCATAAAGTTCATTTCCAACAAGAATTGTAAAACATATAAATAAAAAGGTCATTAGGTCATAAATAAAAAACATGCGATATACTATTTCTTAAGACAAACATTAGAACTATGCTACAAGGTTGCTTGAATAGTGTCTTAGTTGATTCTACATGGCCTCATGTCATCCTAAGGAACCTACTCTCTAAGATCGTCAGGATGACAAACTTTTCAGGAAGTTGCAATTGGGTAAATAGCTTAAAACTTAAAAGCTCTACTAAGGCCCTTTGTGGATTGAGTTAACAGACTGGTAAGAGGTGCCAAAAAAAAAACACTTGAAGGGAACTGGTTTCCTTGCCAGAAACTTAACTTTTTCTATGCAATAAAATAAACCTTTTTATGTACAACTTCCTAATTAAGAGTAAAAGGTTAATAGAATAATTACAATTATTTAAAAAAACATTTGAGTGAGAAATGCAAGCTTGGCCTTGCCAGCCAACATCCCCATGTATACAGAAGGGTCTCATGGAGAACATTGTAATATGAGATTAATAACACTCGCCTATGACGACGAGAAGGTGAGCTTGCGAGCCTCGCATAGGAGTCGCATAGGAGAGGCTTACGCCTCTATGATAACGCATTGAAACTTAAATTCCCTACGCCTCATAGAATAACCAAAAGAATAGTATTAATTTTTTTCAATTGTTATAAAGATAGGAGTTTTTGGCATAATAATATAAATAATTACTACTTAGACTTTGTTCATGATCTCATTTTCAAAAATTACTTTAGCCATCCATTTAGATTACATTTTTCTCTTATGAATTCTTTTGCACGTAATAATTTCAAAACCATCAATTTACTTTTGATCATTTGTTGGCGTATTTTCCTCTCCCGTCTCCGTTTTTTAGTTTTTTACCTTTTCACTATAGGTTCTTCTTAGAGAATTCACTTGTATTTCATTCATCGATGAAATTGTTTCTTATTCTAAAAAAACTCAATCCTGTGTTGGAGTTTATGTACTTATACTTAAGTAATATGTTTTGCCATACATGTTTACATAAATTTAGAGTTTTTATAATATTTTAATTCAAATTGAGGCCTACGCCTCATACCTCCTTGAGGCTTACGCCTCGCCTCTTCTAGAGGAAAAACCTCGAGGCTGCCTTAAGCCTTTAAAACAGTCTTCAAAATGGAATTACGGAAAAATGAAGGAAAGATGCTTTGGGGAACAGTAGTGGTGGACTAAGGCATCATTATGTACAAAGGGCCAAAACTTTTATAGCTTACCCCTAAATTTAACCATTCACCCCTGATCTAAGAGATTCTTCCATTGTAGTTTCATAAATGAACAACTTTTTAACGAAATAGTGCTTTCATTTAAACAAAAGCAAACAATTTAGTTGATTTAACTTCTACAACTCACAAGATCCATTTAAAGGGAATGTTATTCAATTCAAAACTTATGTTACACATATGAAAACAACCTTGTTTTCTCTTTTCATTTTTGTTTAGTGACCGACATTTTTTATCAAAAGTTAAAAAATAAAAGAAGAAAAATAAAGAGCACAAAATCACACCAAATTACCTGCGGAAGGCAGCCTCAGTCACAGATTGTGCGATCCTTGCAACAAAGATACGGGTAACTCTCTTAGGAGGTGCTCTCATTTCCTCCTGTCAACAGAAAATATCACGACCATTTCCAATCCAGTTGCAAGTACGGACATCAAAAACATAGTACCCACACCACACTTTTATGATTTGTTTTTCTTTTTGGGATAAGAAATTAATTATTTTATTTATTCAGAGAGAAGATAATATGAACTGAGCACTCTGGTCTAGTAAGGAAAATGTATACAAGATAGTCGAAATAAGAAGAGAGAGAGAGAGAGAGAGAGAGAGAGAGAGAAACTAACCTTGGGTGTGGCAACTTTGACTTCCATCATTCTGTTGCCAAGGACATGTTCCCGAGATAGCGCATTCTGCAACAAAGAGATGTTAGGCATCAGAGCCAAGTCAATAAAAACTTGAAAATATTAAACATGATCCTACCTTAGCATCTTCATCTGTAGCAAATGTCACATATCCAAAACCACGAGAGCGACCAGTTGACCTCTCCTGTCATATAAAAAAATAAGACATATGACTACAAAAAAAAAAAGATAAGTTTAAAATAAAAACATGAAATGATACAAAATTAATCACAAGTATCCACTATCTACATTTTTTTTTTATAAAAGACTCATACTTCCATTGAGAAAAAAAATGAAAGAAAAAAAAGGCATACAAAATTAGGAAGCCCACAAAAAACGGGGGAGATCGTATAAAAACAGTCTTATTAAATTCTATGTTTCTCTTTGTAGTTAAAAAAGAGATTCGATACAGAAGACCAAAGAGAAACATAGAATTTAATGAGAGACCACATATCAGCATAGTTAATCTACCATACTATCTTTAACACAATTATCTTTTGAATCTATTTCATGCATCAATGAAATGGTTTAAGTTATTGAAAACAATAATAAAATAAAAAATAGAACTTTTAGAATGAATTTTTTTTTTTTTTTTTTTAAATTATGTTCTACAAATTTTGATATTGTTTTTTTTTTCTAGATAACTCAAAAACTTGAAGCTTTGCTCCCCTAAACCCAAGGGCACCACTGACCCATCCCTAAACCATAATACATTGAAGGAGAGGAGACATAATTGGGAGTGTCTATAAATTAATGTAACAAGCAAGCCTCTAACCAAAGACCTTAAGGGGAGCATGCTCTCAAAGCACAAGCATGCGACCAGGTGCACCACCCCTTGGGGACTTTTTAGATAGTATTTAATAATAGTTCAAATTAACTTTTAAAAACAACCTCCCCACAAAAAACATGTTTTACTGCTAGCATGCGAAACTATATTTGCACACGTCCAAAAACAAACAGCGTATCCATTCCCACAATAAATCACACGAACACCTACTTGGTCCATCATATCCTCCCAGAAACGGTATAATAATGAGATCAACTTGCAAGTTAGAATCAAACACAGTTTCGAAAGTGTGCCATGTCACTCAAAAAACTCACACTTGGCACATAGCTTCAAAACGGTGAGGTGCTTTTAGTACGGCCTGCTTGAGACGCGCACCACTAAGTGGGGCCTAGATGCTTGAAGCTTATTTTTTTCAGTACTGTCTCAGGTAGAAACTAAAAAGAACTTAAGAAATTGTTAATTTTTACACCACGGTCTCTAATAAAAGACCAAGTTTCTAATAGTTCAATCATACTCTTATTCGTAATACTATTTATCTTCATGTATAAAAAAATTATAAAGCCTTTTGAATTTGAAATTATTGCGCTCTAGTGCATTGTGCACCTCAAAATTTAATGGGTTAAGACAAAAGCAAGCTTGCTTAGAAAACCCTACAAAAAAAGAAGAAGCATAGTACGAATGTACAATTCGAAGAATGGAAAAGAACAAACCTTCATGACAATACAATCCTCCAAATCTCCAAATTTGCTCATGTAGTCTCTCAACGCTTCTGTATCGATGTCCCATGGAATACCAAGAACCTAAAATTCACGAAACAAAAAAAATGAAAGAAATCGAGATAACATAATGGGAGGAAAAAGAAATAAACTTAAACCTAATAACACAGACGTAGCTGAAAGAGAGAAAAAAGGGAAATACTAACCACTAGCTTCCGATCCATGATGAATTGGTGGAGTTAACGCAGAGAATTGAACCCTAAAATCGAAAAATTATACCTCTCTCTCCTCTTCTTCCTCGCTTCGCTCAAAGACTCACGCTCACTCTCCCCAAATCTCTCGCACTCGCTCCCTGCACATGATAACAAGAACAAGCACACCTCTTTCTCACACACAGTAGTCAAATACCAAATCAATCTCACCGAGTTCATCATTATTTTTTTTTTCCTGTTTCAATTTCTTCTTCGCGATTAAAGCTTCAAAATAACAACATATCAAACAGAGAGAACAAAAAAAAAAAAGTAGATGTTCGTGGATAACGCGCTCAAACTGACCTTCAATACAAATTTCTGAGAATTCAAAGAAAACCCTAACGCAGATTTCTTCTCTCTATCTCTTCTCGCTCTCTCTCTCTCTCTATCTCCCAATGGAATGCGATTTAAAGCCGTTGGGTTTCGGCTATGTTTAAGGCCCTCGAGAAATTATCCAGTGCAGTCAGCTGCATAATACAGTGGTGGTGTCTGCCTTGACTTTAGACACGCATCG
>JBBMEG010000004.1:1131932-1153899 GCA_037832605.1 Cyclanthera cordifolia
AGCAACTCAGTTCCTGCATCGGCTCCAAGCGATCATGCTCCTGCATCTGCTCCAAGCAACTCAGCTCCTGCATCTGCTCCAAGCTACTCAGCTCCTGCATCGGCTCCAAGCGAGTCCCCACATTATATGATTCCAGGTATAATAGTTAAGTTCAAGATTTAGTTTTTGCTTTTATGCAAGGATGGTAGCTTAAAAGCACAAGAGTTTGTCCTTCATCTTCCCTTCATCCTTTTTTGTAATCACCTGTGCTGTAGGTGGGAGAGATTCTTCTTAATTTCATATTTCCAATGAAATAATTTCTTATTAATAAAAAATTCCTTCCATGTTTTATAGATTATTAGGCTGAACTGATTTACTTGGAAGATTAAAAAAAGAGCTATTGTTTTATGTCATCCGTAATGTCAATATGGCCATTGAGGCCTATCAGAGTTAGCGACACAGAATAAAGGCTTTTTTAATACAGTAGTTTAGTTTGGCCTTTGGCATACATGCCAATATGTAATAGAACTAATGAAATAAAGCGATCTTGTAAAATCTCTTATTGTCTCCCGAGTCCGGACCTTGGAACAGGCGCTGGTGCCCTTTGATATATATTAGTGGGATTGGTTTCTCTGTTATAAAAAAAGTGAACTGTCAGGTGAAGAAAATGAATGAGGTGACCAGGATTATGGAAATATTATTTATCTGAATTTTATTATAAATAGTGTAGTCCGTTTTGAGATGCAACTTTCTTATGATGATTATTTTAATAAATTTATGACCTGTTGCAATGTCTACCTTGCTTTCCGGTTTCTGAAGTGTTCTCTTGTGTGACGTGCAGAAGAGCGCCAGATTGGGCGTATCACATTCGATATCTTGTTGAACAAAAGCTACCCAGATTTAGAGCCTCATATGACAGAATTTTCTGAATATATTGCTCACGAGTTAAATGTTAGCCATTCACAGGTTAGTGCCCATGGCACATCGAGTACAACAAATTAAGCTTGGGGGTTGAAATACTTTTGCCAGTGTCTACTAATAATATTGGTATAATCTGTATAACTTGCTCTTTTAAAAGTTTATATGAACAATGATGGTGACAAGTACAACAAATAGACTATATTAAAAATTAAGCTTTGAAAATCTTTTAGTTTCCATAATTAGTAAACTCATACATGTGGGATAAACATACATTTGGTTGACTACCATGTCAGGTCAAATGTGCCACGGATCATATCGTAATTTAGTTTACAATATTAGTGGTAGGATTACAATTCAAAGTTGAGGATATAATTGAAAGTTAAAGAAATAACTAGATACAATCATACAACCAACAAAATTCATGTGCTAAATTTATATAATTTACCTCAACAAACATCTTCTTCATTGTTTTCTCAATCTTTGAGAGTTTGTGAACGTATCTAACCTTGTACAACATGTCATTTTAAACCATTATTTCAGGTACGTTTATTGAATATTACCATGAGAGGAAATGATTCACTTATTCGATTGGCCATACTTCCTAATGAATCTTCAGAATTTTTCTCACATGCGACTGCCACTGTAAGTGAATATACCTTCAGCTGTAAATTGCATAACAACCAAAAAATCACAAGCATGCCTTTTAAAATCTTGTTTGTATCCGGCAGACGATAATTGCCCAGATCGCGGGGCATCATATTCAGCTACCTCCAAAGTTCGGAAGTTACCAAGTCGTTCGATGGAATGTTGAACCTCTAACGAAAAAGTAAGCACGTTTATAAATATATACACTCATTTTGGTCTCTATACTTTAATATTGTTTCATTTTGATTCTTGAACTTTCGATTTTTCAACTGTAGTTCATGTACATAAAATCTATCCTTGTGGTAAGTTTTTGAGTTTGTTCTTTTAAGTTTCAGGAATTTGTTTTGGTTCTTAGTTTTGTTTTTCTGTGTTCTTTATATGATGGAGCACCAATCACTTATCTTTATTTCAATAAAAAAAGCTATTGTTTCATGTTTTTGTTGGATAGCGAGGGGATGTTTGGGCCACCATTAATAAAGGGAGAGAATGGGAAGGGGAATGGTTCCCGGTGTTTGAGCCACCCATTCCCCCATAATCACGTTTCCCCAAAATTACATTTTTATTCTCTTCCTAACTACTTTTTATTTTTCCTATACAACTTTTTATTCTCTCCATAACTATTTTTCACTCATATCATATCCATTATTTTATTTTTTTCATTATCATTCCCTTAACCACAAACACAATTAATCATTCTCCTCATAATCGTTCCCTTAACCACAAATACAATTAATCATTCCCTCCATAATCATTTCTTTTCTCATTCTCCCCCTAATTCTTATTTCCTTAGCCCCAGACACCCCCTAAATAGTGTTGAATATGACTAATCTAATTCAATCTGTTGTATATGGTTATAGGTCAATGTGGAAGCCACTCTATGTTTTGGTGTTAGCTACTATTGTCACTCTGATTGTTGGGTTGTCAGTATTGGGAGTGTGGCTTATTTGGAGAAGGAGACAGCAGCAAGCCTTCTTCAATTCATATAAGCCTGTCAATGCTGCAGCTCCAGAGCAAGAACTCCAGCCCCTCTAAAAATATGCTACATTGGTAAAGTTATTATTTTTCAGGTTTTGTATTATTTTTATGCTCAATTGTTCTAACATTAAACAATGAGGAAGTTCCCTTTTTCAAATGGCTGCATTTTTGTTTAACAGACAAGAGGTCTGTCTTGTCTTTTTCTTTGATCTTAGCATAGGCCTAGCCATAAGAAATAAGAGGTGTTTGACCTAAAAATATGTTGAACAAACTATTTTTTTTTTTTTCTTACAATTTCGGGAGTGGACCACAAATCTTTACATAGAGTGCATTAGTGTTCTCAAGTAAGTGAGAGCAAAATACCGATTTTCAGGATTGAATCCGTGACCATGGTGTTGAACTGAATTATCATAAAATAATGAAACCAGTGCGTCAACCCTTCTATATCGAGATTTTTTTTAGTACAATTGGGGTGGAATGAACTATTGACCTCTCGGTTGTTACCATATTCAATACGTGGTTGAACTATACTTATTTTAGTAGCGAGTTTTGTTAGTTGTATAAATGATTAAATTCTGACCTTTTATTCTTACTCAATCTATTTTCATTTTTTTTATTTCAAATGAAATATTCACTTATGAGTTACTATATAAATTCATTGCAAGATATTTAAATATATTCTTAGCATTTGGACGAAGGTTTATGTTTTTATTTTAAGAGTGGATTGCATCTGCAATACTTTCAAAAGTCAAAGGAAGGCCTTTATTAGTGGTAGATTGAATTTGCAGACATTATTGAAAATATTTTTCTATTGCCCGAATTTCAGCTACTTTTCTTCTCCTCTACATTATATATATATATATTTTTTTTTTCTCTTTTTTTACAATAATAATAATAATCTGTTTTTATTTTGAAAACAGTTGATAACTTTTCTTCGTCTAGATCGTGTTGAATTTTCTTCAACATTCCCTCTTCATTTTCGCTTAAATGTGGATTTTTGTTCAGTTAAAAACAGGTTCAAATGGGCCTCAACCTCGTAGATAAATTGATATTTCTAATATATATATATATATATATATATATATATTTTTTTTTTTATTATTATTATTATTTTTTTTTTTGAAAAACCTAAATCCATTTCTAAACACCACCAATATTACAACTTATCCTCTCAACCGAAACCAAACCGCTAACCGGGACAAACCTTCCACGAGTATCATGATCTCAAACCACTTATTGGAAGGTGATTAACCAATAATAAATCTACAAGATAAAGAATCTTGAAGAATATATATATAATTCTCGTTCGGTTCACGCCAAACTTTTTTTTTTTTTTTTTTTTCAATTTTAACGAGTGAATGTTAAATCAACAACCAAATAATTTTATACGATGACGATTTGTCTTTAGATTATTTTGTTAATATATTATAATTTAAACAAAGTTCAAACTTTAGACCAAAGAAAATATATTTGTGATTAAGAGATCTCGTTTGATTTTTTAACCTTAAAATTATTGTACTAAAAATGCATTATAGTTAATATCCCTAAAAAATTATATGAATTTTTTAAATTTGAACTTTATTTATAATGTCAACAAAATATTTATGAAGAGTAAGTTTCTAAAAGTCTCAAAATTTCATGATACCTAATTATTGTTGTGGATTGAATTGTTCAAACTAATCTATTATATTTAACATTCAATAAACTAAGTCAATATTTTGAAATATCCAAAAGGGTTGGCATTGCAAAGCATTATAAAAGTCTCATCTTTTTTTTTTTGACAATATAAATAAAAGTGATAGCTTATTGTTTGCCTTTTAAAAGTCAATCCATAACCAATTGCCAAATGTATGAGTTGATTTTCAATTAGTTTCTCTCTTAGGTCAAAGGAACCTTTAGCTCTTGCCTATGTCCTACTACCCAATGATGTGTGATAAGTTAGTGCAATCTGTTTGCCTATTGTTGTTGTTTTCTACCCATGCTCCAAACACATAGGATGTGATGTCACTCTATTTACAACATAATTTTATTTTAATTTTTTTTAAAAAAAAGCTGATGTTAACTATGCTCCTTAATAAACATAATGTAGTTGAATGATTCATTCAACTTAATTAATCTTTGTCTCAAACTTGTCATGATATCACCACTCATGCATTTTTAGAGAAACTACAACATAACCTTTTAAATACACATACATTAATATAAACAAGGTTAAAATTTCATTTTGGTGTTTTGATTTTGGGATTTGTTCTATTTTGATCCCTAAACTTTCAATATATCTAATTTTAGTCTTATACATTAAAAATGAAAGCTAAATACCGATTTTCAAGATCGAACCCGTCATGTGGTTTTGAACTGGATTATCATCGAATAATAAAACTGACGCGTCACGAAATGTATGATATTTCTATTTATATAATAAAAGTTATAAAGAATTAGTGGATGGGTAACAAACGAAATATGTCAACTGCCTAACAAGTATAATCCGAATATCCATGTTTTCACTAGCACCACTATTGGTTTAATTGTTTAGTTGTAATTCATTTCAATATTACGTTAAGTGTTCGATCTATAATAACTCATCATATAAAGTAACGTAAATGGTGCTCAAACACACATTTGATTCGATAATCCATCAATATATAGTCGGAGTAATGTTCATTTTAGTATTTAAACTAGTTGTTTTTTTAGAGGGCTTTTTTATTTTTTTATTCAAAAAGTACCCTTTAAATATTTTTTTAAAAATATTTTCTTTTTGAAGTATCCTTTAAATAATTTGATTCTTCTGAGTTCTAACAAAATTGAATGAAGAAAAAAAGATGAAAAAGGTTGAAGAAGATAGTAAACAAGGAGAATAAAATCGACCCCACATTCCAAGTAGGCCATATCAAAGGGCCTAAAGGAATAATACATTTTTTTTTTTTTTTTTTTTTTAATTTAAAATAGTTGAAGAAGAAAAAGTCTGCTGTGATGGTGAATGAAACGGAAACGGAAACGGAAGGGGGAATAGGCGAAATCTGGGCGATGGGTTTCACGCAAGTTCTTCCGTAGATTCAGAAACAGTCCCCTTAAGCTCGCCATCTTTTGATTTCAGTTCTTCAATTTGTTGCTGCATTTCTGGCGCCACTTCTATCTCTTGTTTCCGTGTTTGATCCGTGAGTTTCTAAACTCTCAGTTCTTCTTTTTGGTTTTGTTTGTGTTTGTGTTCTATTCGGTTTCGTTGTTTTGGTTTTTTACCCTTTCTTCTTTCTCTCGAATTCTGTAATTGAAGTTACTTGTAACGATCAGCTGCTTTCGTTTTTGTTCTGCTTCTTGTTGGATTTCGGTCTCGTATTCCAATTTCGAATCAACATTTCTAGGTTTAGTATAGCAGAAATGTTTATGGACTCTTGTTTGATGAAGAAGAAGATCATAAGTTAGGTCTTGCTTGTTTTTCCTTTGGAGCGGTGGGTTGAAGTTCATGTGTTCATTACATCTCAATTATGTTTAACCATTTTCAGAGGATAATTACTAAATTCCCTTTCATATTTATCGATTTTTTATGTGTTGTTTTTTCCTTTTTTAGTTTTACAGAGTGATTGGTTTTTGTCCAAGTAGGTTCCGAACTAAGAGGTTTGTTTTTGGAACTTGTACTTGTGCATTTACTTTTCTCTAAAATATGATTATGTAGTTGGGTGACCGTTCTAGTATGAGTGAGAAGAGAGGAGAAGTTGTTGACTTGGAAATGCCATTTTGTTAATCTTCTACTTGGTCCATTTCTCTACCCTAGATTATGTGGGTTAAATGGCTAGGAGCATAGGGTTCTACCAATTTGTAAAAGATCCAAAAATTAAGCAACAGTTTGAATAACCCCCTTTTTTTTTTTTTTTGGATAAGAAACCATTTCATTAATGTATGAAATTATAGAAAACCCAGAAAGGGTTACAGTAAGGATCTCCAGTTAAGAATTCGAGAGTCATAACTACAGCTATGAAAAGCAGGAGATTTTTTACACCACGATATTACATTGAAGGCGATGCTTTCAAAACAAGAAGAAAAGGTTTCATATTTTCCTTGGAAGATGCGTGAATTCTTTCCAACCATAGTCTCCAACAAAATGCCCTGATGAAATTTTCCCACAGTAGTTTAGCCATCTAATTGATTGAAATTGTAACTCAGTTGTAAGAACAATGTATTCTTCTCGCTTACTTTTCCCATGCAATATTTAAGAGTAATTATTTTTTGTACACATTGGACGTGCAAAATTATTAATCTAATCAAGAACTTATTTTTCCCCTTATGGTTTGACGGAGAGAAGCGAGGAAAAGAGAAGAGTTTTTTACAGTTTCAAAGAGTTGAACTTTTTTCATTCTCTTGATGTTATGTACGTTTCTGATATGCATTGCTTGAAGTGAAAAGTTGAGCCTTCCTTTAGCTTATGTTTTCGACTCTGTACATTTGTTTTAGCTCCATTCTTCATATCCTCTTTTATTATCTGTTTAAGGGATACAATTGTGTACCTATTATTGTTGATAGTGGATATTTTGACTACAGTCGAGGGGGTTGGGGTGGGTTTTCCATATTTTTGTTTGTTTTATGTATGTTTATATTGTTTTCTGCTTGCTTAATGTCTAAAGGAAGGATGTGTTTGTTTGTAATCACATCAACACTTTACTGCTGAGACTTTTTTTTTTGTTGCATTTTTGAACTGTACTGTTATGTTTAAGATTTTATTATTCAGAGGATTTAGAAATAATGATAAAATTTATTTCCTTTGTTTTTGTATTCTTTGTATTCTTTCATTTTTTCTCAATTAATGTGCTTTTTTATCTTAAGAAATGAAGGAAATCTTTAATGCGGTTGGCCATTAAAGGTTGTCTAGTTTGGAAAACTTCAATGAGAGTTTTTAGAAATATAGAAGGCAAACAACAGCTTTTTATTAACTATAAAAGCTCTTTACACGCTTGAATGGTGTTACCCTAATGATTAATAAGGTCATATCTCATATGTAAATAGTAAAGGAGACCTATTTAAGATTTAACGTTTTACGAGTTATTTTGAGTCCTTGACAATAAGATGATAGACTAACCATGAGAATAATGAATGTTCATATAAGTTGACCTGAATATTCACAATTCCTTTTTGTTATATCTCTTTAATCTCACCGAGTCATAGAAATGATTTTTTTGAAGAGGTTCTAGAAGTGTTTTTCAATCATATGCCAATATACTTTTATATATTTATTGTAGTTTTCTAATATAGTGCATCTATTCTATTCTGTATTTTTGTGATTTGGCCGTTATTTTCCGTCTCTTATCCACCTTCTAATTACATGTATATTTCCTTTCTTTCATTTTGATTGAGTATGATATTGACGCAGGTGCAATGGGGTCATCATTACTTAAAACACTTCTTAGACATATTTCAACATTTCTTCAAATTTCTTCTTCTGACTATATAAATTTACAACCAACTCTGAAGTACTACCATAAAATAGAAGGGGTTTTCAAACTATTGAAGCCAATACTGGATGCAGTTTTTGATTCAGATATAGCTTCTGATGAAGAGCTTACCAAGGCATTTGAAGAACTTGATCATTCAGTGGATGAGCTAAGGGTGCTCTTTGAAAATTGGCAGCCATTGTCGAGTAAAGTATATTTTGTAAGTTCTACCTTCACCTTATTATTTATTTTAAAGAGTAAGTTTGTATCAACTAAAGACACCTACTAACCGAAAGCATTACAAATAGAAATTCTTCTTCATACCTCAATGAAAAGTTTATCGTTTCCTATATATATATATATATAATAATAATAATAACAATAATAATAATAATAATAATATAAAGAAATTCTCATGGGGAAATTTTAGGGCCTAATGGTTTTTTTAGTATTCTAATTTTTAAAAATAATACTGTTTAGTATTTTTTTTCCGATAATAACTTTTTAAGAAATTCGTTGAAATTTGATAAGTTAACAAATTAATATACATTAATAATCCAAGCGGTCGCTAATATTAGAATGAAACAATGGGGAGGCCTTAAAAACAATCTCCAATCAAATAAAATAGTGCCAACATTCTTTTAAGGTCTCCCTCTTTTTGAATCTACCTTAATGCACAATGTATCTGGTACCATTCACTCTCTCATAGAATTACGAAACATAATGGATTATTTTGGTGTCTGCCCCTTGTTGTAATTATGATCTCACTATTTATTTTTTTCATTGGCAAAGTTTATATATATATACTAGTATATATATATTCCTCTGATAAATAGAACGAGATGAGTCGATTCTCCTAAACTTTAGTGTTAACATGGTACTAAAGTGGGAAAAAACCCCTACTAGTTGACGACTCGTCGAAGCCGCCATTACATCTCTAACCATCTCTCTTTTCTGTTTGTGGGTTTTGCTCGAAGAGAATTTGAGGCTTGTTTCGTTTCTCTAAAGGATCTCGTTTCTTTCATCTAGTAGGAAACCTGTGGGTTTCATGGATTATCCATAGATTCAAGCAGAGCATATATGTGGGGTTGGTGAAATTGAAGCAGGCTCAAACATTCGTAGATTTTGTGGAATTGAAGAGGCGTAGTAGTTTGGATACACCAACTTCTCATTGAAATGGGTTTTGATGTCACAATGCCGACGAGGTTTGGTGCGATTGTCAAGCAGTCATTCATATTGCATCTTATTCGGTTTTTCATGAGCGGACTAAACACATCGAGGCGACTCTTGTCGAAAATGGATGGACGAGAAGGCAAAGTGACGAAGAGGAAGATGAACAATTCTCTTCTCTAAAGTAGGCGACAATTATATTAGGTTAATTTTTCTATAAAAAAAAATTAGAAGATAAAAAATGTGAGTTTTTCTTTTTAAGATAAGGCTAATTAAAAAAAAAAAAAAAACAAAATGAGCCTTTTTATTGGGTTAGACAAACTATTTTTTTTAAGTTTCATTCAAGTGTCCTTGTCGTGTCCTTAAGTATCCTTGTCATGTCCTTGGCGTGTCTTTTATTAAAAAAAATTAAAAAAATTGGACCCTTAAATTCACGTGTCAGAGGCGTGTCCGTGTTCGACATGAACACTTCGCCCTAAATGAAGTGTTTGTGCTTTATAGTTCACATGTACACAGCTACGACAATCTTGTATACGTGTGTGTGTGCGTGTGTATTCTGCTAATGAATAGAAATTGATGAACCGATTCTCTTAAACTTTAGTGTTAACAATTAATAAAGGCAAATGTTAGTCGTTGGGATGAGGAGTTGAAAAAGGTGGGCTACCTGGGTGGGGGTGACGTGGACAAATTTTTCTCATCTTATCTAGGCCTTGCTATAGGACATATGCCTAGATCCTCGTTTTGGGATCTTGTGGTGAGACTCTTCTTGGAAGGGATGTTTCTTTTCTGAGAAGGTAGACTTACCCTTACTCAATTTGTTTTGAGTGGTATTCCTAAATATTCTATCTCTTTATTTAGGATGTCTATGTAAAAGCGTGGGTGGATAGGGGTTAAAGAGGGAAATGTGCTTGTTTGGTCATGTGGGAGTAGGTCTCTATGGATTTGATCCATAAGGATAAGGTCTGGGTATTTGAGATCGTGCAATGAGACACAACCTTTTTCGCTTAATGGTTATGACATTTTCTTCATGAATCAATTTCTCTTTGCTATAAGGTCATTATGAGTAAGTATGAGTCATAACCCTTATCATGTTGGGGTCAAGACACCTCTAGAAACTGCACTGTTGAGTTTTTTTTTTTTTTTTTTTTTTTTTTTTTTTCCTTTTAGTCTTGTTTCTAGTTCTGTGGTGTGGTGTGGTGTGGGGATGAGTGGCATATTTTTCTTTGGGAAGATAAGTGGGTGGGTGATAGAGCCCTATGCTTGGGTGTTTCCTCATTTATTCCATTTAATTCTTATGAAGCATCACTCTCTGGCAGATGCTTTGGCTCATTTGAGACATCATCTTTGACTGTTATTAGGTTTCCAACGTCCTTTGTCTGATAGGGAGACATTGTATGTTTTCGCTCTACTTTCATTGTTGGGGGAGTTTCGTTGTGATTTGTGCATTGGGATGTTCGTTGTTAGGGCCCTAACCTAATTGGGGGTTTTCGTGTTGGTCTTTTTTACTCTACCTTGTTGATTCTTCATATGTTTATTGGAGTTCTTTCTCTCTTTTTTTTAATTTTTAATTTTTTATATTTTTGTGCTTTTGTGGAAGGTGAACATTCCAAAGAAAGTTAAGTTTTTTACTTAGACTTATTTTTCCATGGCAAGATTACACTTTAGACGGGGTTTTGAACTTTTGAGGAAAATTCATTTAGATGGGGTTATGAGTAAAATTCTTTCCTTAGTGGGTTTGTGTGTTGCAACATGGGCAAGATGGTGCTTGAGGATTTCAATCACCTTATTTGGTGTTGTGACATGACTTAGGCAAGTTGGTTGTATAATATCTACAATCCACCTTGTGAGGAAGTGTAGAAAGTTAGAGAAGTTAGTCATTTGTAAATAGATTTCCTTATTTCTTGTTAGTCAAGTTAAGTAGTTGAGATTCTTAAGGAGAAAATCTTGTGCTCAAATTTCATTAGTCTTGTATTTATATGAGTTTAGCCTTGTTATGGCAAAATTGAAGAATCATAGAGGGTTGGTTGATCATGGAATCTCTGCTTTCTTCAGTAAGAAATGAGAAATGTTGTGTCAAGCTGGAGATTACCATTTTGTGGGGCCTTTGGGGGAGAGAAATCGTTGAATTTTTAGAGGGGTGGAAGGTCTGTGAGCGATGTTTAGAGTCTAGACTCTCGTTAGATTCCTTGTTTTTTTCTTGGTTTCTATTTCTAAGCTCTTTTGTAATGAATCTCTAGGTGATATTTTTGTTTTTGTAGGGTGCATCTCTTCACTTTTCGTAGGCTCTTTCTTTTGGATGCCCAGACGTTCTCTCATTTTTTTTTCAATTAAAGCTAAAGAGCGTATATTATTGAACTATTTGTTATAAACTGGTCTAAAAAATTATTTGCTATGAACTAAAAATTGTATTTGCTTCGTTATCCTCTAGTGTAACATATTTTTCATTAGTTATTCTTGCTCTTGCACACTGCTTTTACTTTCTTGTACTTTTCCATTTTAGGAGGCTATGCTTATTGGGAACTCTTGCAATGATGAATTGTTTGTTGAGAGACTTGAAATATTTTGTTGAACTTTCAGGAGCTTCTCTTTACTAATCCGTCTCCCTTCCTTTTCTGTGCATGATCCAAGGTACTGCAAAGTGAAGCATTAATAACGAAGATTGGAAAATGTAGCACGGATATATTCCAGCTTCTTCAGTCTTCAAATGAAAAACTCCCGGAGGAATTAAGTCCAACATCTCTTGAGGTAATGACTGATTTGAGATTTTGGTTAAGATATTAAAAATAACTTTGGTTTCCATTTAAATTTGGAAAGTTTCATTTTAATCCTTGAAATTTAAAGCTTGCTTGAAAACAACCGTTGAATTATGGATGAATAATGAAGTCTTTGCATGTGTTTTTATTTCTTTTGTTCAATATATATATGCACACTTTTAAATATGTTTACGTAAGCAACTATACAGATTAACGAAAAAAGTCTATGAGAGCCATTTTGAAACAAATGTCAAGAGTTAAAATGAAAACTTTCAAACTTTGAAGGTATAATTGAAAACCAACCCCATTGTTCAGGGGCATTTTAATAATTTAATCTAAATTTATGGTTTCAACTTTTCTATATTATATTGATAGAGCTTATTCATTCACCATGTTTTTTTCCTTGCTTGTTATCATGGAGTATAAATGTCATGAAGGTGAGAACCAACATACAAACGGCAAATATTTTTCCTCTTTCTGTTGGGTTACTTATTTAGGGATACTGTTGAGCATTCTTGATTAATAATTGCAGCACTGCGTCCGAAAAATTGAGCATATTGGAAAGGAAGAAATATCTTCTGTTATTAAAGATGCCTTAAGGAATCAAGTAGAGGGTATTGCACCAAGCTCAGATGTTTTGATCAAACTTGCGGATTCCCTGAGTTTGAGATCAAATCAGGAGATTTTAATTGAGGCTGTGGCCCTTGAAAAATTGAAAGAGAGTGCAGAACAAGCTGAAAATACTGGAGAAGCTGAGGACATTGATCAAATGGTTTCTCTTGTAACCCGTATGCATGAACGGCTTATTATGATAAAGCAATCCCAAAGTTCCAGCCCTGTAACAATACCGGCTGATTTTTGCTGTCCTCTTTCTCTTGAACTAATGACAGATCCAGTTATTGTAGCCTCCGGGCAGACATATGAGCGGGTTTTTATAAAAAAATGGATTGATTTGGGGCTTAATGTTTGTCCAAAGACTAGACAGACATTGGTTCACACGAATCTTATACCTAATTACACCGTTAAGGCTCTGATTGCAAACTGGTGTGAGACTAACAATGTGAAATTATCTGATCCCTCAAAGTCAGTGAACTTAAACCAGCTTTCGCCCCATCTTGTTGGGAGTTTCGAATCTGATACCCATCGAGAACCCCTTTTTCCTCATTCCCCTGGCTACCAACCGATGTCCCCTCAGTCAACCAGGTCTGCACTTGGTGGAACTCAGCGAGATGGAAGTTCTTCTTTACTCTCCCACTCTTTCTCCGAGGATTCCTTGTCAAATGATGCTGGAGATGAAAGAGAGATTGATGTTAGTAGACTAATGCATACAAGTTCGGAAGATCGAATGTCTAAATTGGAAGAAAATGGTTGTGATTTGGTTGCTAAACCATCAATGTCACCATCTAGAAACAACGTTCCAAATACCAGTGCGGTTGAACTGTCACATAGTCATAATAGGACGGCTTCAACCTCTACTGCAGTGTCAAATGCTAATCTATCTCGAGGAACGTCTGGGGAAGCCAACGAATCTCCAAATGTGTCAGCCAATCTGACAGGTTATGGGAGTGATGCAACTAGGGAGAGTAAATCAGAGCCCTTGGCTGCTGCTAGCTCAACTCCTAACCACAGAGAACCTGAGGTTCCACCCAGACTAGCCGACTCAAGATCCCGAGGTAATATGATGTGGCTCCGGCCATCAGAGAGGTTTGCCACTAGAATAATTACATCATCTACTAATGAGACGAGGCCAGATCTTTCTGCTATTGAAGCTCAAGTACAGAAGGTGATTGAGGAATTGAAAAGCAGTTCACTAGAAACTTTAAAAAGTGCTACAGCTGACTTGCGGCTACTAGCCAAACATAATATGGATAACCGGATAGTGATTGCACAATGTGGGGCCATTGAATATTTGGTTGGTTTGCTCCTCTCTGCAGACTCAAAGATCCAGGAGAATGCGGTGACCGCACTTCTAAACTTATCCATCAATGACAATAATAAAAGTGCCATTGCCCAGGCAAATGCAATTGAACCTTTGATTCACGTTCTTAAAACTGGGAGCCCTGAGGCAAAGGAGAATTCGGCAGCAACACTTTTTAGCCTCTCAGTGATCGAAGAGAACAAGGTCAAAATTGGGAGGTCTGGAGCAATAGGACCTCTGGTTGAATTGTTGGGTAATGGAACTCCAAGGGGAAAGAAGGATGCTGCTACAGCTTTGTTTAATTTGTCAATATTTCATGAGAACAAGGCTAGAATTGTACAAGCTGGAGCTGTGAGGCATCTTGTGGAATTGATGGACCCAGCAGCAGGAATGGTTGACAAGGCTGTTGCTGTGTTGGCAAATCTTGCCACGATTCCTGAGGGTAGGTCTGCAATTGGTCAGGAAGGTGGAATTCCCGTTCTGGTCGAGGTTGTTGAGTTGGGCTCTGGGAGAGGAAAGGAAAATGCAGCAGCAGCATTGTTGCAGCTTTGCACAACAAGCAGTAGGCATTGCAGTATGGTGCTCCAAGAAGGAGCGGTGCCACCATTGGTGGCATTGTCTCAATCTGGCACTGCTAGAGCCAAAGAAAAGGTACATCAAATCTGTCAGTTATTGCTTAATCTTCTCTTTGATATCAGTTGGACCTTTTCAAGGTTATATGAAGTTGGTCGGTAGCATTTTAATAAGCTTTTAATAGGTTTTTCTACTTTCGAAGTGGTGTCTTATCCAATTTCATTTACCCTAAAAAGTCTCCAAGTCTTTTAGCTTCTTTTTATTTGTGTGGTATACTTGTCCTTGCCAGTATTAGGGCATGTTTGGGTAGTGGGAAGGGATAGGAAGAGAAGGGAAGGAAAGGTATTCCTCTGCAGCTTGGTCTATCGAGTTATGTCTCATTAATCACTAATTTACTCTTATTTCTATTTTAATCTTATTTCCATTTCTTTATCTTCATTTTCCTTTCTGCTGTAGCCAAACATGTCTTTATTGGCTGATTTTGGATGTATTCATGGGCATAGCGTGGACATTAGATTTGCAGAGTTGGACCTCCAAGAAACAAAATGGAAAGTTTAGGGGCAATCTTTTAAAAAAATAGAGATGAAATAGCAGATTACATATAGGAATTTGTTAACTTTATAGGTGCAGATTAAAAGTTCTATCCAACAAGAGCACAACAAGAGTAGTTGAGTTTCTGGCATAAACTATTGGTCGAGTAGCTTCGCACCTTGTAACCTTAACATACTTTCTCTGATATATAACATAGTAATCAAGATGTTCTTGTCCGAATCCCTTCATCTCTCATTGCTGTCTAACAAAAAGAAACTATAAGTTCTAGGACCAAACTTATAGTTTAACCTGTGTTCTACGTAGCTAACTGATCCG
Source organism: Cyclanthera cordifolia (assembly GCA_037832605.1). Lineage (NCBI taxonomy): Eukaryota > Viridiplantae > Streptophyta > Magnoliopsida > Cucurbitales > Cucurbitaceae > Cyclanthera > Cyclanthera cordifolia. Next base: position 1,147,154 of record JBBMEG010000004.1, read on the forward strand.
GTAATTGCAGGCTCAAGCACTTCTAAGCCATTTCAGAAGCCAGAGACATGGGAATTCAGGAAGAGGCTAAATATTTTTTTACAAAGAGAAATCTTAAATGACATCAGAGGTTTTTGAGGCAGATGTATTTGAGATATTCATGTACATCTAATGTATCAAATAATGAATGTGAAGCTATTCTCGTTGCTTGATTTTTTTGCACAGTACGTTCCCCGAAGTTGGAAGGCTTAGTGAAACATTGGAAAAAGAAAAAAACAATACTTAAGATTGGATTAGGTTCTGTAAAGTATGCTATTATTCTAGTTTGTGAATTAATTATTATTTGTAACTCTTTATCTTCAACATTTTTTTTTTCTGGAATTAATATGTTGTGTATACGTGTATTTTGTCTGATCTCATGCACATTTGGTTTATTTTTTTATCAAGAGTTTTGCAATTAAGTAATCTCTCACTTTATGCAAGTACATTATGCTATGTTTAGGGTATGAAGATTAGAACTTTAACCTTTCATATATGTGGTTAAGAATCTCGTATCTGGAAAAATACTCGAGAAATGGAAAGATCTCAAAATATTCATAATATACGTGAATTGTTCATCTTATTGACAATTTAAGTTTTAAGATCGAACGTGGTATTTATCTAATGTAATATCATAACGTATACAATTCAAATAGAGTGTTCGACAATTTAAAGAATGATTTCTTCTAAATAACGAATAGATCTTATTCAAAATAAAGTAATTACATCTTCAATATGTTAGTTAATTATTTCACTATTTTCAACTATAGTAATTATTAGAGCTATATGTTAGTTAAGGATTTCACTGTTTTCAAATAAGTGTAATTACGCTTGAAACTAATACGTTATATGTTAGTTAAGGATTTCACTATTTTCAAATAAGTGTAATTATGCTTGAACCTACTACATATTTTTTATTGTTCGGAAGAAATCAAGTTCAACATCCGGGTCATAAGTTCGATCCTGAAAATTGGGATTAGTAATCTCCTTCCCCAATTTGTACTAAAAAAAACTACATTTTTTTCTTTCGATTAGTGTTATATTTCTAGAGTAACACGTCATTACTTTATTATTATTATTATTTTGTTAAAACGTTACTTTGGTTCTAGACTTTTATTATTATTTTTTATTTTTTGACTTTTATATTTTCAATTTTAGTCTCTACTTTTATACTCATTTAATTTTATCTCATAATTTTTAAATGATCAATTTTAATTCTAACTTTTTTAATTGTTTAAAAATAGTCCACGTAATTAAATAAAATTAAAATGGCAAAAAAAAAAAAAAAAAAAAAAAACTCCCCTTGTGTTCTTCGTCCGTCTGTGCTCTGTTTTTTTAATTAGTTATACATATGTTCATAAGCAAATTCAATGGAGTATTAACAACATAAACTATTTATTAATCTTAATATAACGATAGATATTATATAGTAATTTTAAAAATGATAAAATTAAAAGGTAGAATTAATCAAATCTTAATATAACGATAGATATTATATAGTAACTTTGCTTACCTCTCAACGGATATGTTGATATTTTCATCATTATTCCACATTTCTATTATCTCATACAAAAATCAATTATCCTGATTTGATTTAATTGTTCAAAAAAACAGTTTCAAGTAATTAAGAATCTAAGATATGACCATGTACTTAAAATTTTTTTTTTAATCAATATTTTTGACATTTAAGTGTTATATAATAAGATAGGATATGGCGTAACAATATATAATCAAAATATACATAAACTAATTCGAAATTAGATATAGAAAATGGAAAAACCGATTTTTTTTATATATATATATATATATATGAATAAAAGATGCACTAAACTTAAATGTTAAAAGTTTTTCCTTTGCATCCTCAACAACGGTGTAAAGAACAAGCAATGAGCGGTGACGCCAAGAAACGCCAGCGTAAGTGGTCCGGACACTATCCAGTGCAGCTGCCATTTTTTCTCAAACATTAACTTCAATTCAATCTCAACAGCCACACACACTCCATGAATCACAAAGAACCATGTGGCTTCCCATGTCGGATTTGCTTTGATTATGTAGTAATACAAGAGTTCATGCATCAATCCCGATACCGCAAACACGACGATCACCGCCGCCCATCTCGGGCTCCCCATTTTGTAACGAATTGGTTTATAAACCGTGTCGTGAAAAATTTCAGATACCAATAGGTTCCACCTCCGACCCCAAAAGTTTTGAAGCGATGTTGCGAAATACGGTTCGTTGAATGGTTGTTTAACCTCGACGCCGAAAGTCAACCGGATAAAAGCATTGGAGAGACTCATAATCATGTCTAAGTAGAAATAAATCATTCCACAGTTCATGGATAAGTTGGCGACAGGAAGAGCAAGAAGCTCGACATAATAATGTCTATATCCCAAGACCAATAGGGCAAATATTGCCATTTTGGCTGCCAAGTTAAGAGGCAGCTTAGGAGGTTGTTCTTCATAATTTTGACTACATGGGATTGTTTTGACACGAGTGATTCTCGTCGGGAAGAAAGCGATTGAAGCAAAAAGAGGGAACGACAATGGCGGGTTCAGAGCTAGAGGACCCGAACCAAACGAGAACATAAGAAGCTTGAAGGTTGTAAGCCAGGTGATGAAGAAGGCGATCGAGCTCGTGAGGAAGACCGAAGAAAGGCAGAGAGGGAGAAGGGCAAATATGGAGAAGACTGGCAATAGAGAAAGAAATCTGAGTTTGCCTTTGGGAAGTTTTGAAGCTATGAAATAACAATACAACAAAGACACCATGAATGTGAACAACACCTTCATCAATCTTATGGTTTCACCCATATTTGAGATTTTGGCTTAGCTTTTTGAGTAAATTTTGATGCACTTTTGTTCGTATTTATAGAGCAAGTTAAAATGATTTCTTAAGACGTAAACGATTTTTTTGTTCATCATAATTCAATCAATTTTTGTCTCATCGTTTATAATAACCCATCTGTTTATGTTTTTTAATTTTTGAGATTTTTTAACGATAAAAATTCAAATTCTTAACTTCGTAATTCTTGACTTACGTTGATGTCGTTGTACTATTGTTCGATTCAATTGTATTAATTTAGGTAACACTAACCACTCTAAGAAATTGTCAATTAATTGGAAGCTTTTCTTTTTTCATTAATTTCTAAACTCATCCCAAATTCATAGCTATTTACTTCTTGCCGAATGCTGACCCAATTTTAATGATTTAATTATTTTGAATAGGAGTAATTACAATTGAACCTACCACGTTTTTTCATTCAATTAGTATCATATTTATGGAGTAACACGTCGTGTTTTGTTTTTTTGTTTTTTTTTTGTTAAAATATTATTTTGGTTGTACATTTATTATTATTTCATTTTGATTTTTTTGACCGGAGATTTGTGGATGTAGTTTTCAAGAGTATGTAGTCTTAATATTTAGAATAAAATTTTATTTTGAGTATTTAAAATTAATAATTACAATAAAAAACTTGTTTCAATATAGATTTTAAAAATATTTAGAATAATAATTTTTGTTAAGTATTTAAAAGTAATAATTAGTAATTATTGCAATCAAATGTTGTATAGTTTTTAAGAATATTTAAAATTAGTATTTAGAATAAAAAATGATTTTGAATATTTAAAAGTAATGATTAGACTAAAAAACTTGTTATGATGTAGTTTTAAGAGTATTTAGATTAGCAAATACATCGTCCTCAAAAAAAAAAAAGAAAAAACAAATACATTTCTAGATTTGATAGTTTCTAACTTTTGAATTTGAAATTAGAATGATGAATTTGTGCAAAATGAGATTCTGATCGCAATATTGAATTGAACTACCTACAAATAATGAAACCAACGCGCCACTTATACGATAAAGTTTATTTTGAATATTTAGAAGTAATGGTTGAAATCAAAACTTTTTTTGGATAAATTTTTTTTAAGAGTATTTAATAAAATATTAATTTGAAATATTACTTTAAAATCTCATAACAAACAACCATTATATTCAGTTTTAGTCCACATACTTTTATACTTATTCAATTTTAGTCTCCTAACTTTCAAATGATTAATTTAATCCTTTCGAAGTATTTAAAAAATATTCCACATAATTACAAAAAAATTAAAATGGAAAAAAATAAAATAAAATCTTTCCCCTTCTAATAAAAATCATTTGCTATGAAAAAACTAATGTGGATGGAGTTTTTTTTTTTTTTTTTTTTTTCCATGAATTGAAGAACAATAGATGCAGAGATATTTGAACCCATGCCTATGAAGTTAATAGGCATCTATACTTATTCTTGTGAGGGGGAGGGGGTTGATTTTTTTAATGAAATAAAATACACTGTCCAACACACATCTCTGTGATATCACAAATGTCTGTTGCTGTAATTTAATTTTTGCAAAAATGTTTGTTGTTGTAATTTAATTCTTGCTATAATGATACCTTGGTTCATGTGAATACTTTTGGATAACTGTCCATTTTACTCTAGCAAGATCTTTTAAAAATAACAACACCAAAAGTTTAATAATATTAATGTATGTTCAATGAGCAAATGCTTGTTGAACTTAAACATGTATACCACTAATCGAATGGACGGTAATGTATTACTAGTGTCAACTGAATTATGTTAGGTTTGACGGATTGAGAAATATTTTTATGCATGTTTTGGATGTTTATTTTCATGCCTATATAGTTTAGGACAATCAGGAGAATGTTTTTTTTTTTGAAAAGATCATATATTAAGCTAACAATCAACAGAACAACAAATACAATCCTACTCTAACCTGGAGGCCACTTCGGGGTGAGAACTCCCTCCAAAACGAAAAATCATTCTCTGAAGAGAATGATAAAATGTTCCAAACAACATAATCTCTGCAAGGGCTTTTGGCCAATAAATCGGCCACTCATGCCATTACAATATCTATTACAATGAAAAAAGAAAACATTCACAATCCTTTGGGATATAAGACCAATATCAATAACAATATTGCTGAATTCAGAAAAGACCCTTAGCATCAGATTCCACAAGAATAGGGCGAATCCAGCGTCCAATATATTCTTCAGGCCCTCTTTAATCGCCACACCTTCAAGGACTTTGACCGCACAATTCTTGAAATCAGATTTGATTCCAGCAAAGATCGGCTTGCCTCTACAGTCACGAACCACCCAGCCAATCTTCTCAACTCCAGAACGAGGACAGACCGAAGCATCTGTCCAGCTTCCCAGCGGAGGAGCCTTCCACCTAATCTCCAAAGGCATAGGCACACTAGCACTAACTATAGGCCCACATGCAAAGGAAACAGAAAAAGCATTAATCATGTTAGATACTCTAGCCCTAAGTCTATGGAAATCACTAATCCTATTATCATTTAAAACTTCATTCCTATTATTCCATAAACTCCAGATAATAATCATAGCTTTAAATCTATCTTTTTTTTCCAATTCTCAAACATATTTTTTCCCAAAATCAATTCCTTTGTCCACTTTCTAAAAAAATTCCTTAAAATCCACAAAGGAGGGGAAGATTTCAGACAACCAGGAGAATGTTAATTTTGAAAAATTAATTAAGAGAATGTCTAGTTTTTTTTTTTTTTTAACTTTAAATTTATGTCTGAAATTAATTTTCAAAATTATTAAATAAATAAAATAAGCTTGACAATTATACCCTTCTGCATCTGACGAGTCATGTATTTGTGATCAAATAGATGCTAATATATTATTAATGTCAGCTAAACTATAATATATCGGGTTTGTGTTATACTTAATTTGCCCAATTTTTTTTTTTTAAAAAAAAGTAAAGTAGTTTTGTTAATACAAATTCCAACAAGAAAAAGAGTAAAGTAAAAGAATCTTTCGTAAAAAGTATCGCCCATTAATCCATGCCTTTCTATTTCCACTCACAAGTCAAGTATTTTGTTTTCTTCTCATAATATGTATCCATTTTTTAAAAAAATCTATTAAAATTTGAAACAAAATGTTTGTACGAATATATAATACACTGCATGCAGTTTTCAATTAAATAAATGTATATGAATGATTTTTACCGAACAAAATTATTTTCTATAATTTTTTTGTTTTTTTTTAATTTATAACACGAAAATAATGAATTGAAGTAAATTAACACAAAACAATGAAATCAATGTCCTACCAACATTTCATTGTTTTTGTTGCTTCTATTAAATAAGCTTTTTTTTTTTTATTATTATTATTATCTATTAAATAATGGTATTTTTTAATGGTAGAAATTTAGAATTTCATTTGCAACATATTTAAAGGTACTCGTGTATGTCCCATGATCTAATCCTAAAAGATAATAATAATTTTATTCTTAAACTCATTCATGGGTCTCGAATATAAAACCGTCATGGAAATATATTTCAAAAATCTCAAATATTCACCACAAAAATTTCAAAATAGTATTTTATTTTTATTTGAATTTTATAATTTAGAAAGAATAAATGCTGACGACAATATTTTATACCTCGTTTGATAATTATTTTTTTATTTTTGAAATTTATGCCTACTAACTCTAATATTGTATTACTTTTCATTACTTTGATACATTTATCTTGTGTTTTTAAAACAAATAAAAATTCAAAGTAAAAAAAAAAAAAAAAAGTAGCTGATAAATAGTTGTTTTGTTTATGAATTTTGGTTAGAGTTCTTATACTAAAAAATGAAAATATGCAAAAAATTTGAATAAACACAAGTTTCCATTTCAAAAACCAAAAATAAAAATTCAATAA
>JBBMEG010000004.1:1163024-1178024 GCA_037832605.1 Cyclanthera cordifolia
TGTTGACGGTTTTATTCTCTCATGTTAGAAAGTGGAAAGTTTTTTAAATATTTGGAAAAGGAAGTGGTTTTTTTTTTTTTTTTTTTTTTTTTTTTTTTTTGTAGTTAATTGATTTTGACATGAATACACTCTCATATTTTAATAATTTTTAAAAAATGTTGTGCCTGTATTTATTATTAGACTCTAGGAGCAAATAGAATTACAGAAAGTAGACTAGATTTTGTTGGACGTTTGTGAGGTTATTTAGAATGGTTGTTGACACTATAATAGTAGATGTAGGCCATGTATTAATAGTTTGTTGTCTTTATTTTTTTCCTTCACTTTATTTTATATTTTTTAATTTTTAGATAATAATATATGTTAATAAAATTATCAAGTATTTGTCTTTAATAATTTACAATATATTAAAAAAAATAGTTATTTAAATTTTCTACTTTAAAGAAAAAAAAAATTAAACGAATCACGAAACTTTATCTCCACAAATAGAAACGATAAATTTTGTTGGGACGTAAATTTGTATAACGAGGATGGAAAGTCATTCTCCGACTCGATCGGATGAACATCGGTTAGACTGCAAATGTTGTTGGTTTGTCCGTTGATAGGATGAAAGGTCTGTTTTGTGCATTTAGGTTTGATGAATCTCTTCACTTTTTTTTTTGCTCTTAAACTTTTACTTTTTGTCGGTGTGAATAATGTCTTGTTTGGTTCTCGTGATAGTTCACGAAAGTTTAAAAAAAAAAAAAAAAAAAAAAAAAAAAAAATTCCACTTTGAAAATTACAAACAGCTATTGCCCCAACAAGAATGTCACAGCTTCGTCATGATGAGTACACCCACCTTATGATCACTTATTTCCCACTCACCACAACTCAAATTCTCAATCATTCTAACTTCACAAAAGTCAACCTAATCCATAAATTAAAAAAAAAAAAAAAAAAAAAAATCTAAGAGAGTGTTTGTTTGAAAATTTATAGAGTGTTTATGTATGAGAATTAAGTTTGAGTGTTTAGAAATTTTAGTTTTTGTAAGAGCTTGTTCGTTTGATTGTTTTAGTGGAGGATTTATAATTAATGCTTGTTTATTTTATGGTTTTGAAAAGGAGTTTGCATATGATTATTTGTATGTATGGTGTTTTTGGTGTGAGTTTCGAGGTAATTGCTTTTGTATAATGTTTTTAGTAGAGTAGTTATAAATAAAACTTGTTTATTGAGTATTTATGAGGTTTTTAAAAATACTTGCTTCAAGATTAAGAAGGGTAGTTATCTAAGTTTTATATGAGTTTCTAAGTGCTCCATTCTTAACTTTGCCAAACCGGCTTTTGCTAAAACCCAAAAGCTTAATTTTACCCATAGTAGTTAACAAACAACTCCTAAATAGTCTTTCAATTTCTTTTTATATAAAATAATTCACATTTCAATATGATTCCTCAATTTCCTATATTCCAATTATTTTTTATTTGTTTGTTTTAGGAAAAACCACTCTTATTAATTGCACCTTTTTGGAATTATAAGCATAAATAGTTATTGTAAAATTATTAGAAGAAAAAAATATATAAGAATTACTCACACACCTTTTGTTCCTTTATTCTAGAAGAATATGAAATAAATTTGATTAAAATTATAACACAAAATTTAGAATATTTTAAATTGAAAATCTTGAAATACAAAGTCAATAAATAATTTTCATGATAATCATTTTTTATTTTTTTACAAAAATCTTAAATTCAACCTTCTCAAGAAATTTACAAAATCCACCTCTTTTTTATTTATTTTTTAATTTCAAGTTCTTATTAGTATGATAATACATTACATAAATATTGATTTTTATCTCAAAATCAATTTGACAATAAAATTACGTGTATCCACATCGATAATTAAGAGTGTTAATGGACAAATCCTTCTTACAATTTTATCCTTAACTATATATTCAACTAAAGATCTAGCTTAAATATTAAACAAATATAAGAAGGATTATTTTTAATTTATATAGAAATAAAACAAAGGGTTATAATTAATGAAAATAAACAAAAAAATTTCAAAGAAAACTAATAATTAAAGTGTGATATTAGAAAAGGTAATTAGTGGTACATAGCATAAATTTAGTGATGATTGAAGAAGTCAAAAGACGGCTCAAAAGAAGATCATTGTTCGTCACCAAAGTTTGCATGCGAGAGCTGCTTTAGCCATTCAAATGTTCGACGATGCGACAACCTCGTTTCCTTTTCCTTTTCCTTTTCTCTAATTTCAATATTATTATTATTATTAAAACCCTTCTCTTTTTCATCTATCCTTTTTCCCCTCATCGGCGGCGACGAAGGCGGCGGTGGCGATACGATTATATCCACAGATTTCTTGCAGCTAACTACACCCAAAAACGAAGGAATCATTGCTTTTTGCGCCGCCGTTGTCGGTGCTTTCGTGGTGACGGTGGTGGCGGTGGTGCGAGTTTTAAGATCGTGAAGTTCCATTTTGGGTGTTCGGAGTAGGTCGAGTCGGAAAAAATCCCATCGAGAAGATTTTCGGCTCCGGCTTCGACGGCCGGAAGTTGAGAAGGATCTGATTTGTGGTGTGGGACTTGGGTGGGAGTGGAAAACGTTTTTTTGAGATCTTGGCTTCGAGTTCGTTGGAATTGAAATGGAATTGTTACTAATACTAGAAGACCTGAAATTCAAAATCACTTAACTAGTCAAATCTAAAATCACTTTCAAACAAATTAGCAAATGGTAATTATCGTATTAATGAATATTATCACGTATTTTTTTATCATACAATATTAATTAAAAATTTTAAAATTGGATAATATTTGAATATCGTCAATTTATCTAAATTCAATGAAAAAAGATTTCGAACGTTATAACTTTTCTGTTTCTATAAAGAATGTTATGTAACTTTAGCTTAAAAAATAATAATAATAATAAATAACGGTAATGTATGCTATGTTTGAATTTCAGTTAGTGATGCTACTTTTATAAGATTTTAAACTTCGCAAGAATGAGATTATTACATTATGTCCGTTGGAAATAATTAGAAATATTTTCATATATCTATCCTTGGGAAATTATAAAAAGAAATGCATTAACGTAATATTAATAATTATTTTAATTTAATTTAATTTCTAAATATAAATACTATTTTATAGTTGTTTGAATTTTTTTTTTAAAACATGATTAATTATTGTAATCCAGCTTTAAAACTTTTAATGTGATGATTAATTTGATGTATTTTGTTACCTCTTATATATATATTTTATTTAGTATTGCAATCAACTAATTAAATTAAAAAAAGGTAATAGGAGTTGATTTACAACAAACTTAATTTGCAACAATTAGTAAATTAAGTAAAAAAAAAAAAAGTTAATTAATCCAATTAAAAACTTAAAAACGTGTTAATCAGTTGTTACTAAGTTATCAAAATTAATAATTTAAATGTGTGATAGCAAAAAATTTATTATCAAATTTAATTAATATTTCCATTCATTGAGACCTAAATTAAAACATTACCTGGAAAAATAAGTGCTTCTACTACTGCTACTGCTGCTAGTGCTTCCATTTCTAAATCTCAGCATATTATGATCCATAGACTCCGACCTAAAATAATAAAATGAAAAAAAAAAAAAAAAAACTTAGAAATTAAAAAAAAAAACATATAATTTTTAAAATTGTATGTACGAAATTAATAAATTAAAAACCTGATGGACAAATTTTTAGAAAAGAATTGATTTTGAGTGTGATCGGAGCTGAAAGAGAGACGGAGAGGAAGCATATGGCCTTGAAAGAAGATGTCATCGGCGGCGCACATGGGCGGCGTAGGCGGCGGAGGCCAGTGGTTGAAATCAAAATCCTCCGTTTGGGTGGCGGCGGCGGCGGAGGCAGGGGCGGAGGATTTGATGGGGTTTTGTTCATTCAAAGGAAGATCGCAGAAAGATAATTCTTCTTCTTCATCATCTTCATGGTTGCTTCCTCCCATATCTGAACTTTCTAATTTTTCTGTGGAATTTTTTTTTTTTTTTTTTTTTTAATTTCAATGTCTTATTAGAAAATAACAGAGCAGTTGAGATATATATATATATGTATATATATATATATGAAAGAGAGTAAAGTTAAAGGAAAGCATGATGAGAGAGAGAGAGAGAGAATCTAGTGAGAGATAAAGAAACAAGGAATAAATATGGCTAAAGTTTACATGAAGGGTCTAATCAAGATCTCTATGGATTATTTTAACATTATTGTTCAAAGAACAATTATGAGTTCATTCATTTTTTGTATGGTTTAAATAAATATAGATTTTCTTTCAAAAAAAAAAAAAAAAAAAAAAAATATATATCTATATATATATATATATATATATAGAGATTTATAGACAAAGATATTTTGAAACATTTTAAAGATTAGAGGCATTTTTTTAACAAAACTTATCCGTTTCTATCAAAATGTAAAAATAAGGGACTGAAACATTTTATAAAATTAAACGATAATTTTAAAACTTTTCGCAAGTTCAAAGATAATGTTGACAAAAACTCCATAAACTACAAAATACTCAAACAAATGCACACGTGGCAATTATCACTATTTGTATGTGACTAAAAGATTATGATTTCAATTTTTATTTTTCCTTTAGTGATAAACATATAGTAATTTGATATTAAAAATTAAAAAATGTGACATTTTTTTTTAATATGAGGGATTGAAAAACACAATGATGGAGAAAAATGAGAGCTTTTGGTGGTCTCTCAAGCATGATTAAAGGCCTGTATTGTTGTGGCAAAAGGGAATAGAAAAAGATTGGTTTTTCTTTGATTAAAAATTACAATGTTCTGTGGCTCTGCTTCCATTGATCATTGGATGCTGAGAGAGACCATTTGGGCCTAGACAAAAGTAATGGATATTATTTCCTTTATTTTGGGCCACTCCCTATTATTTCCCAAATCATGAATAAGCACTAATGTATAGTACTATTAACGTATATCTGCATGTCAAAATCATATACAACTCATGGGTGCCAAATAATTTATACGTCCTAGGTTAGAATTCTCATTTAAACACTATGGTGCTACTAAATAATTACTTTGCACTACGAAATAATCCATCGATCAGTGGCTGCATTAATTTCATTGTTTAGTAGTAATCAAGTTAAACACAACGTCATGAGTTCAATCTTGAAAATTGGTATTTGATTATTTATGGTCTAAACATAAATAATGAGTATTCTTGAAACCATGAACGTTCTTTGGATATGGATCAAGAAATATCGAAAGAATGAGAAATGTATACAAATTAATATTATGAATGAGATCTCTAACCTAAGACTCTTGAGGAGAGCACGCCTTCAAAATTCAAGACTTCGATCATCATGTACCACTCCTCTAGATCGATTAAAAATATTATATAGTCAAAAAAAAAAAAACATTAATAAACCTGAATCTAAGACGGATCAATCATTCAGTCAAAATTGTTAGAAGTTAGGTAAAATTGCAAGTCGGGAATGTGTAAGCTAGTTAAGTTAGGAACTCGAGAATGAAATCAAAAGAATAAATTAAAAAGAGGAAATAAATGTGAATAAAATATACATACTTGCATTTGGAATTAATGGGTGAAAATTTGATATCTAAAATTGCTGTTATAGAATTTTTAAAATTAAAAAAAAAAACCCAACAAAACGATATGAATTTTACAACTTATATAAATAGTATGGAATATTTTAATTATTATGAATTAATTTTGAAATAATACTTCTTATAATTTAATTGAAAATTTTAAAAACTTATCAATAACAAATATAGCCATAGATTAATGTCAAATAATTTCTTATAATAATAATAATAATAATGAATGTAAGTTGAAATTAAAGAAAAGAAGATATTTTGAAAATAAATAAAATAAAATAGACAAAAAACAAAATGAATGGACCCACCGCCCCATACGGCTGCTCCTCCCATCGCCGGCAAAGCGTGCTGTGTACATAAGAGAGTTTGCCTCCCCTAACAACTATCAAAACCACACAATTCTTCTTTTCAACCCTTTTTCTTTTTTTAATTATTATTATATAAAAAGAAACCCATGTGATGTTTATAATTACAATTATACAATTACTTTTCATTATATATTTCCTTCCCTTCTTCACTTTTTTTTTTTTATTTTTTTTTTAATAAATACCATTTTTCTTTTAACTTTTAAATATTTAAATGTTAATATTTATTGAAATTATTATTATTATTTTATTTTATTAAGGTTTCATATTATATTATATATATCTTGTTATGAGACCAACTATTTACAAAGTTTAGGACGTCATCATAGAGGAAAATAATTTTTAGAATATTCATATAATTATTAGACCTTCATGATTTTCTTAAGATAGTTTCGTATTTTATTTTATTCCCTTCTTAATTTCTTAAATTTCAATATTATTTTATTTTGGTTGAAGTTGAATGTATGTTCTGTGTGTTTCCGTGATAAAGAGATTTATGGATTCAAAACTTTTTAAAAATTAAAATAAAAACAATAAAAATATAATAATAAATAACCCCCTTGAGTTTTTTCGAGCTTTACCCCGATAGAATTAAATTTATTAAGATTCTTGAACTGATTTATATTTATATTGATTTCAAATTTATTATAAAACCAATTTTTTTTTTGGATTTTTCTAATGAAACAATGTCAAAATTCATACACTAAAATTAGATTCTTAAAAGTTCATACAAAATTAAATAAACGTGACAAAGATAATATTTTATTATTTTTTTCTTTGATAAATACAGTTCTATATATATTTGAGAAAGCTAACTAAATGTGAGGTTAATACTTATAACAACTATATTAAAAAAAAAAAAAAAAAAAAAAAAAAAAAAAAACTGTACCATCTAGATATGGATAGACCCCCTCTAGACATGGATGTAGACAAGTTTTTCTCTGGATTTTAAATTTGTCCCAAAAATCAAGGATCTGATTTCTAAGTGCACCCCTGAGTCCCCACTTATCCTGACACCACTTCATTCTCATATAATAAAATTTTCTTATTAGTCCCTGCTTTGCAGTTTGCATATCCTCCCCCCAATAATTCAATATTTATTCACAACTCCTCCCAACGCATCATCTTTTATCATTATTTTAATCAATCATCTAACAAATGTTTTATTATTATTATTATTATTATTTGTATGCATTATGAAAATCCAATACTTTCATTCATTATATGTACGAATATTTTAGAATTTATTTACGTTTATAATTATTTTCTTATACAGGTCTTTCCAATTCAATATTCTTTAAAACAATCAATAAAAATAAAATATAATAATAATTTTTTTAATACAATAATATTTTGAGTTGACCGATTGAAATTTATAATCTTTTATTAATTATGTAGGTCAGTTATGGTTGAATTAAAGCTCATTTGAAAAATATAATAAGACTTTTTTAAATTCCAGATTCAATATGTAAACTTGTAGAGTGATTTAAAACTTAATTGATCAATGATAAAACTTTGCACTGAAATTTCTCTGAATTACATATTGTTTGATGAATAGTGAAAATGATTTTGTCAAGGATTTATAGACTATTAAAAGTTTTACAAATAAATTTTAAAGAAGAAATAAGAATTCAATAAAGTTGAAAAACAAATAAAAAAAAAAAAGAAAAAGAAAAATGGGATCATGTGCCAAGTCTTAAAACTTAAAAAATTAAGTCTTAAAACTTTTTGATTTAAAAAATAATTGTAGCATGTATGTGTCAAGACTGTTTCCTTTCTAAACTAAATTTCAACTTATAGCAAAAGAAGAGAGCAATTAACTCAATTGTATGAGTGAGTTGAAATCATTTTTTGTTTAAATGCAAAATTTTGAAATTATAAATTAAACAAAATTTTGTGTATATTAATTCAAAGAATTTATTAGATTTGAATAATTTCCTCATCGAAATCCATAATAATGTACTATTATGTACGCCAATAATTTATAATGATATGATTTAACCAACTAAATAAATTATAGTGAGTATAATTTAGACAATTAACATGTGCTAAACCTTAGTAATTGGAGTTTATGCTCACATTCTCTTATTTGTTATATTACAAGATAAAATTATATATATATATATATATATATATATAATTTCTTTTAAATAAATTAAATATTTGCATTTGAGTCAATGTGGATGGAGAAAAATTCAGAAAATGATTGTTGATGAAGGGACATGACAACTTAACATGTAAATAAACAATTACACGACTCCATGTGTCTAACCTTAAATTAAGCTAAGAGGTAATTGATCTGCCTTTGTTTTAGACACACAAACAAATAAATTAATAAGCAATTACACATTAAATTTTATAATATCAATTTCAAGGTTAAATGTTCGTTTTTTTTTTTAAATCAACTACAATCGTGAAGAATTTTTTTTTTTTTTTTTTTTTCAAATTATCATCCATAAATTATGAATTTTCATCCTACCAATATGAGACATTTGTCACAAGGTAAGTATTCCAACAGCGTCAAACATATTTTTATTAAACAAACAAAGAGACATTGACAAGAGCACCTCAAGAACTAAACACAACCTTAGCTGAAACAAAAAAAAGGAATAAAAGCCAAAGAAAAAGAACCTTTTAACAATAGAAAATCTCCTTGTACAACAATCTTAACATATAGAAGTACCAATACTTTCAAGAAAATCGATTTGATAGCAATTTTCAATGTTTTCAAGATTGAATTTTAAAAGATATTTCAAGATAATCAGTCATAAGTTCTATTGTGATATACAACAACACTAAAGGTAGTTAGAAAAAGAATGGAGATTTTTCTTACGAGAAAATTCGTGAAATTTTTTGTAAGAATTTGATAATGATGACAACTTTATCCGAAAATCTCCACATTGGTATGATATTGTCCACTTTTGGCATTCATCGGTATGGCAGACCTCACACCAATGAAGATTAGTTGTGTCATCATTTTATATACTCATGAGGCTTTACTTCAAATTTTCATCTCCGGGCTCCAAATGTCTTTGTCCTACATCGAAACGATTTACTGTCATGATTATGTTTAATATAATCTTGTCCACTTTGGACATACACCTCATAAATTTATCTTTGGTTTAACTCAAAAAGCCTCACATTAACGAAGATAATTGTTATCATTTATATATCTATAATCCTCTCTGTTCTAACAAATATGAATACTTTGTTTACATCTCAACAGACTTTCGTTTGTCCATTTCCGTCCTTTAAATGCACGAAAAGAAGCGGTCAATATTGGTAATAAAACCATACCAATTGATGCATGATTGAGATTTTATTGAACTAATATAAATTAAATTAATGAGTTAAATGTGAGTTTAGGGAAAGGGCAAGTAGTGTTGGGGCGTGGGTGTCATTCTAAGTTAGTAATTGGGGGGGTGTTTGGTCGGCGTGCATCATATAATCCCTACACCAAACATCCTAATTCTCACATTTCCAAAATCTTAATCTACTCAAAAATAATAACAATTACTTTTTATATTCATTATATATGAATGGAGCAGCTGTGACATTTGTGTATGCTATCTCTCCCTTTCTCTCTCTCTCTCTCTCTTCAAACTCATCTCTATTTCTCGATTTTGAAGCATTTAATTTTCAGGTATTCTTTTTCTATCTCAAATGTGTTGTTTCGTTACATACATCTCGAGTTTGAGATTACGAAGAGAACATACATTCATAACTCAAGTCATCGTTAATCAATTCCGCAGTTCGCACAACGTTTTGTTATGTACTTATCTTGGGCTTTTTCTCTTTTTTTTTTAGTATAATTTATTTGGGGTTTTAAGCTCGTGTTTACAAAGCCTCTTAATTTTTTTTACTTTTTTTTTTTTGATTTAGAAGGTCTCAATTTACTTTTATTACTCTAAAATAACTTAATTTAATGGTAATTAACATGTATAATCACGTCTAATGTTTACTAAGAAAATCTTATATCCTCTTATGTATTTACATTTTTTACGAAAATTTCTTAGTAATATTTGCCATGAAAAAGTAAATAATAAGGTTTTATTGACATAATATAATGTAGTATATACGTTAAGTGGTTACATGTCCTTTTTAATCGTGGTTGAATTAAAAAGAAATTTTATTTCAAATCCTAAATTTTACAAATTTAGAAAAAGATTTTATTTTATTTTTTTTGTCTGTTTTAGGTGGCCTAATACGGCTGGATTTTGTATGGGTTCATGGAACCAGTCACTATATAAATCTTTGATATTCACTAATAACATATATAGTATAATGGAAAAAGAAATAATAATTCAATTATTTTCATAAAAAATACAGTAATTTAATTTAAAATAAATAATAATTTTTTTTGTGCAATATGAGGAAATAGGGGATGCCTTATTATAAGTTAAAAATACATGTTTGTTGTCTCATATAAAATGATTGATTGCTTTGGTCACACATTTTTCAATTATATAAGTTTTAAACGTAGTTTTATTTGATTCATGTATTTCAAAATCAAACATTTTTTTTTTATACTTAATAATATTTAATTTTAATTCTTAAAATAACAAAATAAAGAATATTGACTAAAATAATCATATAGTATATTTTTATCTTGACAAAATTTTTATTTTTAAAAACACAAAAACTAAATTGAGTGTAATTGAAATGTTAGTAGTTGAATTAAAAACAACATAAAAAATAATAATATTTCATACGAGAAATGCATTTGTGGACCAAACAAAAATAATGAGATCATAACATTTGGAAAAATCTTTATTTAAATAAAATTAAAAAAAAAAACATAAGAAAATTCTCCTCTTCCTGTTTCTCTGTTTTCATTCAATCCACTGTCGTTTGAGGTTTCTTTTTTCTTTTTTTTTCTTTTTTTTTTTTTTTTGTTCTGTTCTTAAGCAAAAATCTCAAGATCTAATTGTTCCCAAGATCTATTTCTAACACCCCCAACTTTCTCGGAAACCAAAAAGGAAATCTAAGAATTTCTCAACATTCAAACTTCCCAGATTACATCTCGATGGCAAAGCTACAGGAACAAGACGAATCTTACAGTAAAGAGAATATGAAGAACGCCATGTTAAAGCACGAACAGACATTTCGTCACCAAGTACGTTTAATCCATCAATTTTCAACATGGGTTTTTGTTTTTTTTAATGGGTTTTTTTTTTTTACATATGAATTTTGTGTTCAGGTGTATGAACTTCATAGATTGTACAGAATTCAGAAGCTTTTGATGAAGAACGTAACAGAAAACAGAGTAAAAACAGAGAGATGGGCAGTGAAGAACAAGGATGAAGGTGGAGAAGAGATTCAATTTATTAAAGAAAGTGAAATTGAATTGACATTGGGACCTTCAAACTATAGAAGAAGAATGAAGAATTTTGGTGAAATGAACAAAGGAGGTTCAGATTCTGGCATAACTTTTTCTTCCTCTTCTTCCTCAACCGGATCTGCACAAAAAAGTAGAAATTTTTATAGAGATGGAGAATTCGCTAACCCGTCTGAAATGGGGTTTGTAAGATTTCTTGATGTTGAAGACGAGATGAGAATTCCACACAACCATCCAAATTCTTGGTTTTATCAAGTTGTAAGCCTTAATCTCACCTGATTTTACCCAGTTTTTCTATAAGTTTATGATCAAGTCAATATAATTATCATTAGATGTTTGCACATGAAGCTGTTAAAAAAGTCTCTCTTTCTCTTTACCTTTCTTTGAACTCATAACACTGCATGTATTGACAGTAATGTAATGCTCTATCAATCTTTATATAATCATTTTTCTAGGAGGATGGTGTCTGTTCTTTTGTTTTTGTAAAGCGATTTCGATATATATACGGTTACTCTAACGAGTCGAGATGTCGTAAACGAATGCGAGTAAGTATTTTGATTTGAAATGAATCCATAGTACTTCATTTGTGATTCACAAGACCTACAGTTGATAATTTAAGGTTCAAATGTTGGTTAACTTATCATTAGCATAAAGAACTGTTTCTTTCTTCCTAAATTTGCCCAATTAAGCTGTTCATTCCTCAATTATGATACTTAAACTGTTCATTTTGGAACATATTCTTTAAGGCTAGCCATGAAGAATTGTCTCATAAAACCGACCAAAATGTGTTGTTTTTGCTGCTCTGTCTCTGTTGGGGGTTGAGTTGTTGGTTGTTCACTTTGCTTTTCAATCCAAAAGCTTTTTGTAGAAAGAGGTTTGTTTTTATTTGATCTCTCAAGAAAAAAGTAACATGTTTTTGTACTGTTTTGTTCTGTTTCTTCTCAAATATTTTTTTTTAAAATCTTCTTACAAACACTAAGAAATATCAATATTATTTACAACATATTAGAGATTACAAAAGTACCAAATGGCAGTGATTTTTGAAGTTTTCAAATCCTAGGATGCAAAATAAAGGAGCAAAGGGAAAAAAAAAAAAAAATGAAAACCAAAAGAATTAAAAACCAGACTCTTCACAATGTTGTATAGAGGTTTTTGAAATGATCCAAGGATGCCTCAAGATACCGAGTGTCGTCGATCCTTGGCTGGCCTTATTCGGCCTTTCGAGTTGGATGTAATGCCATCGGCACGGACAAGGCGACCGAGCCTCTTTGAAACGGAATCGATGAATGATTTCTTGGGGAGTGGAGGCTTCTCAGCTGTAGGCTGCAGCTGAGTTACAGTTTGAGGACTGTTAATTGATGGCTTCTCAGCAATAGGCTGCAACTGAGTGTTTGTTTGTGGAGTGGTTATGGATTTCATCTCAAGTTCTCTCATTTTCATTTTCATTTTCACCAGCTCTAGCTTTAGATTCTCATTCTCCCTTCTCAAAATAGTGAGCTCATCTGAAACTGGATGTACACTTGTTGCTGTTGCTATTGTTTCAGTGGAGTAGATGTTTAATTTACTAGAAACTTCAGGCAACTCGGCTCGGGTGACATCTCCATTCATGACGTCTTGGATCCGTTGCTGCTCGTAGTATAGCACTTGCACCACCGTTTGAACAGGAAGCCGATCGTTCTGCGCGGCGTGAGCACACGCCCCTCTTGATAGCTTCTGGCAGTCCATTAAACTGCACACTTTCTTCCTTTCCATATCACTCAATGAAGGATGAGCCTATCAATACCCAAAAAAACATGATTTAGTGAAAGATATCTTCATTTTTGTGTTTTACATGAAAATGATTTTTTTTTTTTAAACCTTCAAGTAGATGTCTATTGCCCTGTACATTCCATCCTCTGTAACTCTTGATTGTTCAGGAATAAGTTCAGCAAGATTAATGAACTTCGAGACCGATAAGTTGCGATCCGAGGCAATTTCAGCGAGATAATTCTCCATTAACTTTCCCACTCGTTCGAGGTCGCCTGATGAAGAAGGAACTTGTTCTTCATTTGCACTGAACCTATTCCCATCGACTTCGAGTTCGAGATAGTTCGTCAAGATCCGCTGCGCCGTGTCGACGTCGAACAATGTATCTCCATTGAAGGCATATGATGGAATCAACAGATCATCCAAAACAGCCTGTCCTAATTGTGCAGCCATTCTGTTCTCCAAATCTAACCGACAAGCAACCGTCGTCTCGAGGTATATAGCAGCACGGAGGAGCATGGAAAGAAAACTAACCGACAGCGCGTTCTTCTCCCTTGGCAGAAGACTCACTATTGTTTCCAATACAACTCTCTTCTCATGCTCTTGTTGTGGCTCAATTTTCTTCCTCCCTTTCCCAAATACCTCCTAATGCACAAAGTCTCTTTAGAAAAGAGCACAAAAATAACACACAAAGACAAAAAAAAATTTATGAATTCCATTGGTTTCGAATCGAGATCTCACCAAACCACGAAGTGATTTCTGCGCATAGAGCATTAGAACGGGAGCGAGAGAGTAATGTTTGTAGCCTCTCGATATCATTGCAACAAGGACTCTTTGGAAGATATCAATTCGTAGAACAATCAAATCCTCAGCCCACCAGTCAACAACAGGCTTAGAAAGAGGGCTCTTGGTGCTATCAGAAAGTCTTCCCAACATACTAAAATTGCTATCTTTGCAAGCCACAAAGGCAATAGCATCAATGCAACGGCTAACCAATTTCACCTTCTCTGCTATTGGAACAAGGCTTTGAGACACGTGCAAAACAGACACTGCCCCGGCAAGGCTTTTCAGAGCAACTTCGTTGATGTATGCCTCCGTTCTCCCCACCAAGTTTCCGACCGCGTGATCCTCCGTCATCTCGAGATACTCCGCCACGCACCGCAGCATCGCGATGTTCTCCGTGCCTATCTCGAAGTTTATCCCGTAGCAGAACATGGCAGCTAGCTCGAATGCCTCGCCCCCACCCGGACAGTTTGAAAGCTCGATAGTTGTGAGATCAGCATCAGTTGATTCTGATACTAGTTTTCTAATGTGCCCACATTTTGAAACAAGTGGAAACTGCAAAATAAATAAATAAAAAGCCCAATCATTCATTCACTTCACTCATCTAATTCACTTGCAACAAAACTTGAAAACATCTAAATTCAACTTTGTTGATGCTTGCGGCTGGTATTAGAGATGCACTGACATCTGTAACATCTGTAGTTTGAATTCCCCCAACCCAATGTTGTACCTCAAAAAAAAAAAACAAAACCTTTGTTGATGCTTGTTGTTGTACCTTGTGCAAGGAGAAGGAGGCTTCTCCAACATGAACTGTAACATCACTTGGAATTTCTTGGGAAAAAATCCTAAACAAAAGCAAACCCAAAAGAGAAATTGTAAGAATTTCCATGATACATCTTGTTTAAGTTTAAAGAAGCTTCATTCGAAAGCATAGCTCAAGCAACATCTTGTATAACCCAGTAACCATAACGTTACAAATTCAAATTCTCCTTTTTCGAATGTTCTTGAATACGAAAAAAGAAAAATAAAAATGTTCATTGAAGAAAAAGAGGAAGAAACATATATTACCATTCACTTGTTCTTTTCATGGCTGAGGAAAGAAGCTCTATCTTAGAAGACATGTCAAGAGAAGAAAAGATTCCATCTTTCTCTGGTTCAAGATCAGCCAT
>JBBMEG010000004.1:1181014-1199213 GCA_037832605.1 Cyclanthera cordifolia
TAAGGCTTTGATGGTCAAATGTTGTATGAATAATTCATTAACTATGAAAATAAGATGCAAAATAGATTTGTGGATTTGCTTACCCTTAGCCAATTCAGATTCAAGGAGACTGAAGAGCCAATTCAGATTAACTATGGGGTTTTCAGCTTTACTAATTTTGTTCTGTTTCATTTTCCCATCCACAATTAATTCAAGTTTGTGGTCTCTTCCATCGTGTCCTATCATAGTTGACCTTAGATATTGCAACCAAACAAAGTATCATATCGTTTAAATCAAGGGAAAAATGTTCGTTATATAAAGAGAAACAATATTTTATACCACGTCACAAGTTCGATCTTGAGAATCGTTATTTGATCATATTTATTTGAGAGCAGATGAGAGTCTACATTTTCCTTCTGATTTACATCTACCAAAACAAACTCTAGTTAGTCTTTAAAAAAAAAACATCTCAATAACCTCACCTAACATCTCAATAACCTCACCTAACTGTCACCCAACTTTCCGTAACAGACCAATCCAAAGGCTTCTCCTTCTCTGTTAATATCCGCCGGAGCCTACTCATCGTCTCCGGCCACGATTTTGAAGAACAGAAATTTAACTCATTATAGCATTGATCAGAGTAACAAACGAATTCCGGAAATTCAAAAGGTCCCGTCGGAGATTTAGTCGCTTCCTTCATCGGAGTCGTCTCACTGGCGCCGACGACGAATGGATGATTCAAAAGCATCTCGGCGGTCCATCTCTTCCTCGGATCCTTGACGAAACATTGCCGGAGGAAATCTTTCCCCTCCGCCGATAAATTCTCCGGAAGCTCCGGCACTTCGTCGCCCGCTCCGATCCTCATCATCAGCCCGAGTATATCCGTTTCCGGTCGAACCCTCCACGCCGGCTTTCTGCCAACCATCTCCACGACGGCGCAACCCAACGCCCAAACATCACAGGCCGGTGCATACACGCCGCCGTTCACCGTCTCCGGCGACATGTACATCGGAGTTCCTCTCCACTCAAATTTCTCCTCGGTTTCCGCCGTTGCCACTTTCGCAATCCCAAAATCAGCGATTTTAACCTCCCCATTCCCAAAAACCAAAACGTTCGAAAGCTTCAAATCGCAATGAACAAACCCATTTCCATGAATATGGCAGAGCCCACAAAGAATCGCCCTTGTGTACCGTCGAACATCGAATTCCGGCAACCCGCCGCCGTGAGTTTTCACAGTATCCGCAAGGCTGCCGCCACTGGCATACTCCAAGAACAGATTATAATACTTCTCCCCATTACTTTCGAAGCTAAATCCATCACCAAAACAAGTAACAATTTGTGGGCAACTCCCAATTCGATCCAAAATTAGCTTCTCGTTCATCAGCGAAACAGAGGACGAAGAAACAGAAGATTTTACCGCCATTAATGGCGGAAAAAAGTCAAATCCCTTCATGGGTTTTGCTAAATTGATTGTCGCAAAATTTCCACGGCCCAGTTCGTGTCCTCGAACCCACTCCATTGAAGAAACTCGAAGACTCAATCTAGTTGAATTAAAGAGAGATTTTTTTTTTCCTTTCCTTCTCCGATGTGTTTGGTTACTTGGTGAAGAAGGTTAAAAAAACAAATATGGAAGAATTTAGGGTTTAAAGATTCTGAAAATTCAATCCATAAATGAGGCGAAGCATTAAGCTGAAGATCTTCTGATTTGAAATGGAAAGAATTTTACAAGAATTTATGGCACATGATCACACGCCAGATTTTCTAGCCGTTTTTTTTATATGGAATTTGTGAATTTAATTAATTTAATTCGAACACCTAATCTTCAGCCCGTCACGCCGTTTTTTTAATTCTTATTTTATAAATAGAATCTTACTTTATCTATCAATATTTTTAGTCCCAACAAAATCTATCTATATTTTTATTTTTGTTTGTAATTAAATTGCGTGCTTGAAGGAGCAGATCGAAATATAAATGTTTGCCGACTTACGAACTATGTTATTTAAATGATTCGAAAAAAAAAACTATGTTATTTAAATGTAATAAAAATTAATTATTGATGATAATGTTAAGTGAGTAAATAATAGTATAATTCAATTAATATTGTTAAAAGGATATTTGGGTGTGCATGGACTGAGTTGGATTGAGTTAGGAAATTTTTTTGGATCAATCCAAAATTCGAGTTGGTCAATCCTCCAATCTCGAGTTATGTTACTCCTCTTTTTCTACATAAAACAACTGCATACATATCCTATAAATATGTACGAATGAATAAAAGTTGAATGATAGTCTACTTGAACCTAAATTACATATTTCATTAGTGCATGTTATTTATCAATATACTAAAAAATTTATCTTATTAATTAATTTCTTTTTTCATGCAAGCACATATATTTATAGTTCGGGTGAGGTTAAATAAGTCAAAAAAATTCATCAACCCTAGAACCAACCAAACCCAAGTAAAATTAGAAAATTATAATCCAATCCAACTCTTAAGGTTTGGGTTAGGTAGTCTGAGTTATTCGGGTTGTCGATTTTTTTTGTATACCCCTACTTATGAGATATAAAATTAAATCTAGTTCCTATTTGAAAAAAAAAAAAGAAAAAAAGTTAATGTTTAGTTTTTATGATTTAAAAATCTAGACTTCGGTATTATGGTTTGGAAATATCTAAAATTTAATTCATATGATTTGAAAATTAGAATTTAATCTTTAAGTTCAATAAAATTTAAAAAATATTCTTTTGTCATTCGTAATTATTGGTGAATAAAATATGTAGAACATAATTATTTATATGTTTAATGATGAGAGCGTGAGAAAATTAATTGATTGGACAAAAAAAAAATACATCATTCATACATAAGAAGTTACATATACGTACTTAATTTGCTTATGATTTACGAATAACATAGACTATTTTTTAAATTTTACTAAATCACAAAGACTAGATTTTTTTTTTTTTTCAAATCAGGAACCAAGTTATATATTTCTCCAAAAGCATAGAACTAAAATTTATATTATTAAATCATAGAAATTAAACTATAACTTTCTTCAAATTATATGGATCAAATTTATAATTTATCTTTTAAAATTGATTAGAAAATTGTCGTTAATTATAAATTTTAAAAAAATGATTTAAACTAGTTTATTATGTAAACGTAAAATTTTCAATCAATTAATTGAAAAATATATAAATAATAAGAAAAACAACAAATAAAATTTATTAGGAAACAAACTACACAACATAATTAAGTAAATGTGTTAGAATAAAGAAATTAAAAAAAAAAAAAAGGAAGAGTTAATTGAGCTCACTCCTTTTGGTGAGGAGTTGGAATATTTTACCTCAATTCATTAGAAAGGATTTTGGAGAGAACATTCTGCCATATTCTTAATAAATGTCTCCATTGTTTATAGCTAGCCATTGATCTCATCGACAAAATCTGCATTAAAAAAAAAAAAAAAAAAAATCTCAATCGAAACAAAAATAGAAGCAGAGCATAACCAAAATAAAACAAATTAAAAAAAACCAAATTAAAATTCTAATAAATTTACAATCTACTGTTAAGATACAGTTCTTAATCAATGGACTGAAAAATATCATAATATAACAATCAGAAGCCATGGTTTCTATTGATAATCTTTGTAGGATTTCTTCTCTTGACTCTTTTCCTCATCATTTCAGCCCATCTAGCAATCACATTGGATGCTTCAAATTTACCAGAGAATTTCAATTTTTGAGCTAATTCTTCAAGGATGTCAGGTCTTCCAGCTCTAGAGAAATCAGCAGCAAATTTATTGTAATCAATTTGAGGAGCCTTCATTCCTTTCTCAATCATTTCTTCCAGATACTTACTCGCTTCGCCGCATCGTCCCTCACTTATGTGCCCTCCGATAAACACGATATACGAGTTATTGTCAGGGCAGCATCCCTTTCGCTTCATCTCGTCCCAAACTGCAACACCCATTTCGTAATTCCTTGTTTGAAAGTACGACTTCATCATCATGTTGTATGTGTGGATTGTTGGTTCAATGCCGCTCTTAACCATCCTCTTGTATATCTGAACGGCATCATCAGGCATTCGCTTGTTTGTCATCAACTTGATCAGAGCATTGTAGGTCTTCCCATCAGGTGAGCACCCATTTGTTTTCATTTCTTTCAGTAGCTCATCAACCATGTCCATCCTTTTTTGATTCCCAAACCCTGTGATCAAACATGTGTAGATTCCAACATCTGGCCGACATCCTGCTCCCTGCATTTCTTTGAAATACTCGACTGCTTCTTTCATCTTGTTTTGTTTACAAAAATCACGAACCAAAATCGTGTAGCTTTTGACATCAGGAGATGGGCCCTTGGCTTTCATAACCTCAAAAAACTTGATTGCATCCGATTTCTTCTTACATCTCAACAAACCTTCAAGCATGGTATTGTGAGCAAAAATATCAGGCTTAAAACCTTCATCGATCATCAGATTCCACATCATTCCAGCCTCCATCAGATTCCTCACCCTACACCAACCGTTCAACAAAACCGTGTATGTTTGCAAATTCGGCGTAAACCTGCCGCGCAACTTCTCAAAAACTAATCGAGCTTCTTTGACAAGCTTCGCCCTCCCTAAACTATCAAGCAAACAGTTTATAGTTTCTACACCCACTTTGTACTTATACTTCTTCATCAAATCAAAAATCCCTACAGCTTTCCTCCTTTCTTTTGCAGCTGCAAATGCTTTGAAACAAATAGTGAAAGTCTCCATTGTCAAAAGCTCTTTTTCAGCCATTTCTTCAAGCAACGAAACCATGGTTTCAAATTGCCTCGTCTTCCCCAAAATTGTCATCATCAAATTGTAAGTTTTGGAATCATGGGCATATCCTGGTTTCTGAGCAGCCCAACAAAAGAATCTAAATGCAGGTTTCCGAGCTTGTTTGAACCTTCCCAAGACCTCCAAAACAAGATCGTGAGACAACTTGAAATCACACTCATCAAGAACAACCTCCATATTCCTATCTAGCGCAAACAATTCATCGATCACCTTGCATACACGATCAACTTCAGCCAAATCAGCACTCGAATCACACTCACGATCATCATCCTCACTCTTCTCACATTCAATTTCAGAATCAAAATCCGAATTCAGGCCACAAAAACGTCTAACTAATAAATCAAAATTAGGGAAGAGATGATATCTTAAATTAATCGTTCTGGAAAATTTTGCTTGATGAATAGAAAGTGAATAGGAGTGTGGCAAAACAAATGGAATTTGACAACAATGAGTAGAATGAAAACTACCATGAGAACGAGAATCAAACATACAAGACAAGGGCAGAGAGTTACAACCAGAAACGAGCATTTTCCCTCTGAAACTTGGTCTTTCTCGTCCCAAGGATCGTCGATTCTGGCAGCCGACATTGAGAATGGGAATGGTTGCTGTGAAGGTGGAGAAATTGAAAGCCCTACGAAGAGTTAGAGAAAAACATCGGAGTGCCATGCATTTGACGGAGACAGAGACGGAAGATTGAGTGACCGTACGGTCGGCGGTGAAAAGGCGGCCGACGACGGAGATTGGGAGAATACCTGCGAAGACAACGAAGAGCCATCTGAAGAAAGAAAACTATAAAACAGCGCCGAAAATTCCACACTTTTAGGGCTCGTTCGTGTTGATCATCCCTGGTTCCTTTTTTTCCTTTTTTTCTTTTTTTTTTTTTAACTTCGTTTGGTAATAATTTTCTCAAAATTTAAATAAACGTTTTTAAAAATGAGTTAAAACAAAATGTAAATTCCACAAATTGTAGGTTTCTTTCTTTCTTTTTTTTTCGTGGGGAAATAATAACTTTTTGGAAACTAAATATTTTTACTACATATATGAAATATTTAATTTATTTTTAGTTGCAGTGCGTCTTTTTATTTGATTTATTATTATTTTAAAATAAATTCAACTCAAAACTAAAATAGTCATATTATTAATATATTGAAATTTAAATAAATCTAGTCATCTCTATAATTAACATTTATTTATTTTAATTTAAAATGATTGTAGATCAATTGATACCTTGATATAAAACCCACTATGAGATATATATAATTCAAGTCTACAATCTTCTAATATAGCAAAATAGAAAGTAATTTTTTACTAATACTTTTATCATCTTAAAAATAAAAAATCATAAATAGAAACCTAAAAATTAAAACTAGACTTTAAAAAGAGTTATTTATTTACATATGAGAAAGCTTTACAACTTGTAACATGAAGTTACATGCTCCCCTCTTTCATTCTTAAATATGCTCAAATCTTGTCCTTGTATAAAAGAAAAGATTATCATTCAACAAATAAGCAAAGTTATGTTGGCACAAAGAAGTATAGTAGTCTAAGCCAAATATTTGGAAATGTTACATTTTTGGTCTTTGAAGTCTAGTTTGGCTTCTAGGTTTTAAAAATGAATTTCAAATTAAAACTAAACTTCAAACCAAGGGACTAAAAAAATGTAATTTTCCCTATAGTTGTAAGAACTGGAATAGAAGCATATTTATGAGATGTTTAGGTTCAAAAAGCAAACTGCCAGTCCAAAATTAGGATAATGATTCTGAATCAAACTATTCACAAAGGAGAAAAGTTTCTGGGCAAGCCATTGTTCATATTTTGTTCAAAGTAGAAACAAATAGCCGATTGTCCGAGCTAGTTTAAAAGGCTGTGTTTATCTGTACTGTAGTGTAGGAACAACGAATCGTACTTGGGGCTTAGAGCAGTCGATAATGGTTGTCTTCATTGCAACTCCCCAACAGGTGCCTCATTTAGCCACAAGAAATGAATGAAGTCGTATAGTTTCGCACTCACGCTAACCTGCACAACATTGTAAAACTTGTCGAACCAATATGATCAAGATGATGAAATGAATACCGATGAGATTCAGATGTATTGATAGTACTTTGTATGGTGTCGGATTAAGTCTTCTCATGTGATCGGGGCGCATTTTCTCGAGTTGTTTAATACAACGGCTTCGTATGTCCTTCAGAGCTGGTAAACATTCTGCTGTTTTACCTTTAGGAAAAAAAAAAAGAAAGGAATTGAGTTAACCATTAATTGGATACTTGAATAAGGAATTCTCAGTGAAAGATAAATGCAGGTTGGTGTTCACCTGATTTTGCAGTCCAGTAGCACTTGAGGAGCTCCTCTACCTGTTGTGGCACCACGTATGCTCTTTTCGATTCATTAAATGGGTGACGACAGAGAATTCTTTCACCCACCTGCAGTTTTTCCATGAAAAGAAAATCAAAGAGTTTAAGCCTTGTGTGATTGTTTGATAGCCATTTGATCTTTTTGTTTTTTGTTTTAAAAATTTAAGCTTACAACATATATGATTTTCATTAATAACTACATTTCACTTTTATGTGTTACAAAATAAAAAAATTGAAAGTCTTAAAAGAAAAAATTTCAAATACTTGTTTTGGTTTATAAAGTTTGGTTAGGATTCATATATTTGAAAGATAAAAGAATTTGAAATGTGCTGAATTATGTAAATTACTAATCAACCTTAAAATTTAAGCCGTAGATTATAAAAAAATCTTTACAGAAGTATAAAGGTTATGCGTTAGAAAATAAAACCTTTATAGGAGTATTAACCTTTATGGGTTAGAAAAGAAAGAACTCAAGACTTTAATTAATTCAATTTCATCAAATGGATCATAAAAAACCTTTGGACTTCTTCAGCTTATAAACCTTATAGGCGAGGAAAGTATTTTCTTTTTCTTTCTTTTTTTTTTTTAGGAGCGGGCGTGCTCTCTGAGTTCACTTTTTTTTTTTCCAATGTTTTAGAAGATTTTATCATTCTCCTTTCTAATGGGAAATGAAAGATTCCTATTCTTACCTCACTTTTCGTCAAAGGAATGTTATTAATCAAAAATGAAAGAATAGAGCAAAAAAAGGAAAAAGTAGATGAATTGAACACAAAGGAAAAAGGAAAGAGTGAACGACTATCAAAAAGATTATCATACAAATACTAATGCAAGTTAAGGACTTACCTTAGGAGGCGGTTCATTCTCGCCTGCCATTATGTCTACCAAAGAATAGCCTTCTTTCCCATATAATCTAAAAGTACGCTTTTTACATGGAATTGAGACCTAAAACAATGAAGAAGCAAGTAAAGAAAAATTAAAATAAAACATATTAGCATAAAAGCAAAAATCACCACTGGAATTTACTTCACAAGAAATTTCCTAACACCACAACCTTTGAAACGTCTTCAGAAAGTTTAATGCGGGGCTGGTTATTTATTTCAACTAGCTTGAAGACACATCCTAAAGCAGCCTGAGCATAACATGTAACCAGATAGGTTCCGATTCCATATGCATCAACCTCATGGCCCTGCATTGGAATAAAAAAAAAAAGAAACGTTACTCAATTTGCATTATTCTGTCATAACTCGTCTAGATGACACGTGTTTTCTAGTAACAACCCATTAAATTGACTGTTTACTGGCTGAGTTGGCAAGTGAACTAGTTTTTTTTTTTTTTTTTTTAAGTTGTAAGTGAACTAGCTGAACAGCTTGTTAGTTAGTAATAAGTTGACTGGTTAGCGCAGTATCAACTATTACTCAGTATGGGCGCGTTTGGCTACGCCGGGAAGGGAAGGGAAGAAAAGTGTTAGTAAGTATGTGTTTGGGGTGTTGGGTTGTGAAGGGATAAAAGTTGATGTGATCTGATGAAGATTGTTTTTTTTATATAAAAAATTGAAGATAATTAACATATATAATTGATTGGAAAAGAGAAATGAAAAAAAAAAAAAAAAAAAAAAAGGTGCAATGGACTACGGGTTGGGTTAGGGTGGGTTAATGCAACCCGCCCTAACCCACCCAAACTCGGCACCCCAAACACGCCCTATGAGTTTTATTTCTTCTTTATTAGGCGAAGAGAGAGGGATTAGATTTGATTTTAGTCAAATTTGCATAAAATGTTATAGCTAGTCTAACCTACATATGCTCTAGTGTAATGAGTTAGTTCGATGGGCTGCCGGTTTTTTTCTTGCCATTCCCTTCCTTGTGTGTGCACGTGTGTGCACTCTCCCCCCGCAAAAAAGTACATCACACTGTAAGTATATAAGTTGAACAGGCTCTTAATTGTGGAAAGTTACAGTTTTAAATATCAGTAAAAACAAATACAAAAGGTTTCTTGCAAAAGAATCCCTAGAATCCTATAAAGTTCTGCACACTATTCCACAGATATAAGACAATCAAGACCTTTTGATTGAAATGATTACCTGCTTGTTTAAAGCATCTAAAGTTTCCTCATTGAGGTCATTACTGGCAGTAATAATTATTTTTCCAAATCCAGCCACCCCAAACTCCTTTTCAATAGCAGTGAAAAATTTCCGTGCCTCACATGACAAATATGCTAGATCACCAGAGTCCAACCTAATCCCTTTAGCTCGGTACCTACACTAAATAGATTTTTTTTTAAAGAAAAAACAACTTTCTTTGAATTTATTAGAAGATATAAAATCCTCAAGGATACAAAACCCCGTTTATTTAAAACTTTGTACTCAAAGTTCAATAATCCTCAAAGTTCACAATTACAAAATAATCTGAAAAGTCATTTAACTATTAAGTCAAACATAAAATTACCTCATGCGTTTTAATTTTTACTTTTATACAAATCAATGAATACACCTAAATGACTAGCAAATGATATGCCTTGATACTAGTGGCTTAGAAAATTCTCTCTTCATCAACCAGGTCCGTACCCCAAATAATTTGGAAAGTTATATGTAATTGTTACGTCAAAATATTCTTAATTGAAAAAACTTGAATTTGAAAATTAGTGATCTTAGATTGGGAAAGTGAAGCTCCCAATGGAGGAAGGAAGCCTGGGGATTATTGATCTTAAACAGAAAAATACTTTGTTAGCCAAGTAGATTTAGAGATTTCTAAGTGAAAATACAGCACTGTGGAGGAAAGTTATTGCAGCAAAATTTGGTTTCCAACACTTGGATCTCCTGCCAGGAACCTTTTCCCAGCTCATCTAAGGGACCTTGGAAAAACATTCAAAAGAAATGAGGACAATTGTGTGCCAACTTAAAGGATAACAAAAACCTGAAAACATTCACCAGCCAGAGTATTGATTCATAAAACTCATTCTATAACCACTCATAAATTGTAAATGTTTAGTGTACTTAGGCATACCCCAAATCATTTAGTGCCAGAGCAACTGCACAGAAATTAGGAATTCCGCTCCGTATAACCTGGCAAATAAATGTGAATATTGCATTGGTTATATATATGTGTGCGTATGTGTGTGTGTATAAAAAACAGTAATAGGGTCTTTTAGCTAGATTTTCGCCTGGAGTATAACTGTTTTCCAATGTAGCAATAAAATATCATTACTTCTAATAGTAAAAATGTGATTGAATAATGTTATTACAAGACATCAGAAACCAAATTTAAAATGTCACACAAATTTAAAATAGAAGTAATTCTCAATTTGTACAATGGTTTCTGTTGGATTATTTCTCCAACAGTTCGATAGCATCCTTGTACTAGAATAGTACATAAGAGTTTAAGCAATGATGAAGCGCCAATAAAAGAGAAATTAACTAGATAAGCTAACTCGGTGTACAAAGAAAAGAAAAGTAATAAATAAATATAATATTTAAGTCAAATACGGATCATAGCAATACTATTTAACTCACATCATATGTATCCACCAGAGCAAGGAAGTCTGATGGAAATGCCAAAGCATAAGACGTGAATGCAGCCAGCTCACTTTGGTTGGTCTCACCAAAAATGCCCTGTAATGAAGGCAACCACTGCAGCAAATATGTGTAGAGGTGGGTATGATCATGATTTCTAAATTCGCAGAAGATGTAATAGAAAAAACAAAATAGTTAGAGCTCATAGGCATGGAAATAACATAATTATAATCATGGGCCTGATTTGATGTGGCAAAAAACCGTATGAAACAGAATGCTTTAGCGCTCATTATGCATTCATTTGAGGCCCAACAACACTTTCCAGCTCACCCTTTTTATTATCTGCTATCAAGTATCAACTATACGGCATACAGCCAAGCATCTTAATTTTGGAATTAGTAAAGAAAATTTATTTAAGAACAAAAACTGTGAACGCCCGTTCCATTCAATTTGTAGAATACACCAACTAAGCCGGATGAAGACACTAGCTTAGCAATTAACAAACAAATTGCCGGCTGCTTGATGGGGAACATGAAATCAAAAGAAAATAAATAGAAAATAGTGTTGATCGAAGCAAAATTAATAAACGAGGAACATTGAGAGGTTGGGCTCTCCCACAAACTATTTCCAGAAAACTGCCAGTGGCCTACCTCAAACTCCCTTTGTTTAAATCTCAACGTCAACAGAGAATAAAACTTCAAGAATATAATGATCGAATACCTGAATCTTGTCTAACCACTCTTGAACTGCGCTAAGAAAATCTTCACAGGTGTGTAAGCCATCGCTGCTACAGAGTGACTTATCTATGATTTCATCTGGGCTCTGCAAATCACACGTTATATAATGTAGCAATAAACTAAACTATATGATGAGCGAAAAGTCTAAAATACTTAAACTGAAGAGAGAGATATTAATTGGGTTGTGATGATATCTTATTAGGGTTCTCTTGGTCTATTGCTTTGCCCAATTATCTACTCAGTCTTCTCCATCTCTGTCTTGTGGGTCACCGCTTACAAAAGGAAAAATAGTTTCTATGGCAACATTTCATAAGAGCATATTTATGGTCTACATGGAACAAGAGGAACCTTAAAGTTTTTTACTTTTCTGAAAGTAACAACCTTACAATAGGATTTATGACTCCATAGCTTTTTTGGTCCATCTTGTGGTGTTACTATCACATCCCTCTTTCACCCGTACAGTTTTTTCATCTCTTTCGTCAGTTAGAAAAGTTCTATGTAACTCCTTTGGGTGAGGGTAGAATCCCCCTTTTTGTAATTTCAAACCATTAGTGAAATTATTTCTTACAAAAATACATAAATTAATTAGTTTGACCTAATGTTTTATCGCACCAAACACTACACTGAACTGTTATTTTTATATCTGTCTACCAAATTACACGCGCTTAGATTATTGTTAGACAAACAACATTTGGTTTTCAAGAAAATCCATAGGATTGAATTAGTAACTTCTTAGTTCTCCAAGATCTCTTGACTAGGAGAATTCATGATGGTTACTTTTCATTTATGGAAATGTGATATGAACAATATTGATACCTTTCGGCTTTCAGGCTAAAATAAGCTTTTAATACACAAAAATATACACAGGTAAAGTACTTCATATTAGTTCAAGAAGGATGTGAATCAATACATTCTCGTTGGCCAATTGATTAATGTATCGAGAAAATTTGATGTACCAGCAGTTGTTTTTTCCATAAAAAGAAAAAAAATTCCTGCTGTATAAATAATCGCATCATGATCCATGCAAATGAAATTAACATCATTACGCTGAAGAAATCAGCATTTCAAAAAAGAAGTTGACTTGAGGTGTTTCTTTAGAACCTCTAATAACCAAATGAAAATGAAAACAAAAGCTGATATATAGTCCAAATATTGAGTGTGTGAAACTAGGAAATATTGGCTTCTAGGCCACAGTACCTTCAGAACTAGTTAGACGGGTCAAATTAGGCTTATAACTGTTTTGTCAAAACAGACACTTTTCATTTTGAAGGGAAAAATATTTTCTGAATTACCTCTTGTACTTCAACCACACTCATCTAAATCAAGCATTGTGAAGCAAGGTTTCTGTGATCTTTGCCTGAGCTGCTCAGCTATGACATGATTGGTAGGAATGCAATAGGAGAATATCTTACGAGGAAGAGAGTGACCCCTCCTCTACATCCAAAAATAACTCTTATTCCTTCGAGCAAATATACCGATAGCAAAACATAGGATGGTAGACAGTATAGGCTCTTATGTTTACTGTGTTAAATTTATTTATTTTATTGAATTTACATTTTTATTTAATAATATGGAATGGTTACTAATTGGTGGTTTATAAGCTAGTAGATCAATAAATTTACAGAACTAAAGGTTTCATAAAATAAGTTCTAAATATATATGAACCCCATAAAATAAATTAAAGTATACCTTCCTCCAAGCCTCCCTCAAGATGCACCCTAAAAATACCTTTTATTCAATTTTTAGGTTCCTTTTGACATCTTGAGTCTAAGTTCTTTCATAAAATTATTCTTATTCTTTGTAATTCATAATTATCAATTTATTATAGAACTTGCAAAGAAGCTAGAATAACTTACCATAAATGAGCTAACAAATGCATGGGAATGCGTCCCACGAAGTGGTATGCCAAATAACCTCCCAGCTGCAACATTGCTGTGTAAAATAGAAAAGAAGTGTATATTAGCTTGAACCAATAATTTGAAGGCTTGAAGCTTCCAATGAAGATTGATGATATATACTCTTTTTTCTACGAGTGTTGGGACAGTTTACTAGCCCTTTCACCGATCTCACAGTATATAATACATTATCAAACTAATAGAAACTTGAGCCACTGTCCATTAAATGAAGGAATGGCAGGTTGATGCAAACTTTAACTTCCTCTAAATAAGGCATCAACCAGAGCTCATTGGTGCAACCCCTCCCTCTCCCCCTCCCCCACGTCAAAAATAATGACAAGAAAGTATCATTGCTATTGATTAAAAATATAAAGAAAATTATAATATAGTAAATAAATCCTTCGAATTTCTTGGTGGATGAAGTTCTCAATCATGTTAAACCACCAATCCAAAATTTTAAGTTGACATGTTCGAATAAGTTTAATTATATCAACCAACACAAGAGTTTGAACACATAACCTCCTACCGACTATGATTACATGTTAAACCACACCACTAAATCCAAAAATATAGCCTGATGAATTATGAAAAAATTAATTATATCAACACTTAAATATGGAGGCAAAAATTATATATTATATACAGAAAGATCCATAAAAGATAGAATAAAAGCTCAGATCCCACTTTCCTTTGGAAACTCACGGATCATATCCCAACAAATTATCCACCCACTTTTATATTCATCCACAGGCACCAACTGAAAAGTTAGAAATTTCAACATAGCACCCATAAGATCGAGAATAATTGGATATGGTTTGTTTTTAAAGCAAAGCACCCAAAATTTAAAAGAAAATCCATCCTTATTTCACCATTTACATGCCTATCCCTACAAAATCGTACTCCAAAGAAATTTGAAGGAGCTCAGTGAGAACATTGCACGTTGTTATAGCAGATCCAACTGTGCCCTAATAAAGAAAGATGAGAACTTCCTCTTTTTTTCCAAGTTGATAGCAGAACTCAGAAAACCATCGAACCAACTGATAGATAAAAGCTTATTTTCTGCACTTCAACTAGAAAAATTCATGGTTTGATTGGATTTCATCTTTCAATCGGAGAAAAGAGAGATCAAAAAGAGGAGGAGAAACGGGAGCTCCATTTTAAATCCAAGAATAAAATTCTTTTTTTAAGCCAGAATAAAATTCATTAACCAAGGAGAAAAATAACAAAGCGTTATCATGAACACTCAAATTGGAAGTTAACATGATGACAGCATCCCCATAACTTTTATCAATACCATGTCTCCTTTTCTCTTCAAAAACAGTAGAACTCAATACAAACTTCAGTTCAAGTTCTGCAACTCTATTTATTTCTGAACCATAATTCAAGTTTTAATACTAGCTCTTAATCACTTGGCTTCCGCCAATCATAGAATACTAGTTTACAAGAAATATTTCTGAAATAATGAAGTAAAATAATATATGGGCAGCTATTCCAAAATAGAAGTATGGATCCTACAGGAACAATACGCAAAGAAGAATATAAGAAACAATATCAACGCAAGATTATTGGTAGAGATGAAAACTTACCTAGTTGCATCAAACCCTCCAAGATAGCAGTACTTTGAGGCGCTGATTCCACCATCAGGTCCCTAGAACCAAGTAAAGATTTCTTCTTCATGAAGATGGGCAAAATTGTACACTTTAAAACAAAGTAAGCAGTGAAAGAAATAGAAACCTGAGCTCTTCGAAGTCCAAACTCAAAAAGAAGTTTAGACTTTCCAGCAACAAATCGATGTCTAGCGGCATTTGTAGCAACTAAAGATGCATAGTTGATAAGATTTACAAATGGAGTTTCAAGTAACTGAACTACCTGAAATTTTTTTAGAAAAGATACAAATGCTTTTTTTAATAAAAATAAGTAAATATGTTTTTTTAAATAAAAATAAGTACATGAATCCAACGTTAACTATTTCATCAGAGAAATCAACTGAGTTATGAAGGTATTATTGGAAGAATACAAATAAAAAAAAAAGTTCCCAGATCCAATGTTAACTATTTCATCAAGGAATTCTTTTTTTCTTGATACTTACAGCAACCGGCCCTTCAACCCTTATTAGGGGCACCTTTGGGAAAACAACTGTTCCCTCTGAAATAGCATAGACTTCAACATCAGAACAGTCGATTCCTCTAAGATATTTGTAGAATGCATCCTACATTTAATCAATAAAAGTCTTTTAGCATCAGAACAATCTAATCTAACATAATCAGTGCCTCCTACATATAATCAACAAGAGTTAATTCACCAAACAAAAAATACTATGATGCATTGCCAAATTATCAATTGAATTCCGAAGTTTTTTTTGGATAAGACACAATTTAATTATAT
Source organism: Cyclanthera cordifolia (assembly GCA_037832605.1). Taxonomy (NCBI): domain Eukaryota; kingdom Viridiplantae; phylum Streptophyta; class Magnoliopsida; order Cucurbitales; family Cucurbitaceae; genus Cyclanthera; species Cyclanthera cordifolia. The sequence goes on from JBBMEG010000004.1 coordinate 1,196,680, forward strand.
GTATGAAGTAACAAAAGGGGCCCATGGCAAACTGCATTCCAATAACTAATATGGTTGATATGTTGGCTTAACTATATGTGTTCACTTTAACTAATATAAGAAAGATCATGCAAACCAATAATCTTTTAGTTAATAAAGCCAGCCGCAATATGTTATTGTTAATAAGAATCTATATAAAATAATCACCCTGCCAAAAGAAAATGATCGTGCAAATAGTTAAATTTAGGAATTATTTATTATGTAAGGAGAGTCCTCAGACTCTTAGAAACGTCCAAACATTAATTAGTACTTATATTTCGGTGGATTCAAAATTGAAATCTAGCTTGCATTATCTTCAAAACCATTAAAAGGTAATGATGCATGTCTTTCTATGTTGTGTCGAACAAAGGAGGTGGCATGTGGTCAATCTCAATTAAGTTTAAAATTATATAAGCAGCTATATTTTTAAAATGCAACATCTTTATAATAGAAACATTGAGTGGTATACCCATAAACTAAAGTGAAGTCTACCAACCACATAATCGGTAAATTGGTTTACCTCACATGACGAAGGTAAAGACTTCTTGATAAAAGAGATTTCTTCCTCTGTGAATTTGAAATTAGCAATGAGTCTTATGCATTCTTCTAAACCAGCAAAAACTGTATATTCACCACCGAAAGGATTCTTCCGAAAATATAAATCAAACCTGAACCACAAACATTTAACAAGAAACCCCTCTAAATAAAAAGAAGCATATTTCTTACTTAAAGACACCTCCACACATGAGTTATAAAGCGTTGGAGGGTCATAATAGCTTTTGATGAGAATGGAGGAAGAGGAAAAAAAAGGTGTACTCAAATAAATTAACCAGCTAGCGAAAGGCAGTCTTTCACGCTCTTGTACCATGTTGAATTATGTAAATCACCAATCAACCTAAAAGCTTAAGCTGATAGGTTGTGGTAAATTTAATTATGTCAACTACAAGTAAATAAATGCCAAGATTAATCTCCAACCTTAAAAGGTTAGATTTTGTGTATTGTTTTTTGTGCATAATATCCTTTTCCAGATTAACGTCACAAAGACACTTCAGAAGTCAGAAATTTGTTTTCAAACAAGAAATAGTATCATATCACCTACAGCATCAAGTCATAAAATAATTTGAGAAAAAGCTCCACCAAAATTGTTTAACCTCGCAGCATAAGAAGATTGAAAGTTGGTCATTCATAGTAAAGTACGCTGTTCAGTAAGAAAACTGGTATCAAAGTGATTGATAACCCATAGTAGTTGTACAATTTCTAACCCAGACTAGTATATTACCTATAAGCAATATAGTATTTATTTGACACCAAGATAGTTAATTACGGTCATATTTGAGAGAAAACAATACTAAGATAGAGTCGAAATAAATACAAAACTTGCTCAAAACAAACCTGAGTGAAGAAAAGATCTAGGCGTTTAAGGTCATATAAAATTGGCGGATGAGTCGTCCAATCAATTATTTAATTAACGTTAAGTCTTTTATAATCCGAAACCATGGTTTCGTTAAGAAGGAAAAAAAATCAATACAAAGAGGATACAAAAAGACAGAAGCCAAGAAACAAAAAACATGGAAACTCACAAAAGACTAATCACCTGCATAGCAGTAAGGAATTAAATCAGTATTTGTCCATACCGTATACCGAATAACTCTTTCAGAAATTCATGCAACGCCACCAAGTAAGAAGAATCTAACATTCTTCACAATTCTTATGGAATCGTGAACGCTCTTAACACGAGAGTTAAGAAAAAATCAGACCGTAACAAATTTTCACCTCGATTCAATTTTACAAGTTCTCGACTCTTTTTCAGCTTAACATGCAATTCGAAAACAAAAAAACAATAGCAGAACTAGTGAACAACAGAAATAGGGGGAAAATGAAAAGGTTAAGATAAGTTTCGTGCACTCACTGCTGCGATTGAGTATAAAAACGGCAAGAAACACAAAAATTCAATTCAAATACCTATTTTCATTCCCGTATAAATTCCAAATTCCGAGCAGCACAAGCGCATTGCGTAAACATAGAAGAAAGAACTTACACAGCTCGCTCGTTATGCTTGCCAGCTCTCCAATAAGCATAAGCCATAGTGAACTGATAAAGATCGGTTAGCAAAGGAGTAACCATGGGATTGGTAGGTCCATCGACAACCGGACTGGAAGAATCGCCATTTCTAGGCCCGTTCGCGTTCACATCCATCGAGAAAACAAGAAAACCACAACAATTGAACGCAGTCGATTGAAGTTCGTAGCGAAATAGTTGAGCAAAATCTCAGAAAGCAAATTCGCGGGAATTATTCAGCATATACGAAAGAGGATACAGGCTTGATTATACATCACACGAGAGAGATAGAGAGGAGACCGTTAAAACAACGTAAAAGAAGAAAGAACTGACCACCTAAATCAAAGTTGGAATTCTTTTTTTTTTTATTAAATTCCAAGTTAAATCTGCGACGGCATCATTAATTACGAAAGTAATAATAAAACTACTTCAAATAATTTTTTTGATTACAAATATTA
>JBBMEG010000004.1:1201826-1226214 GCA_037832605.1 Cyclanthera cordifolia
ACTAATAATAATAATAATAATGAGAGTTGAATTTTTGTGAAGGTTTGGTGAGCTTTGAAACTTTTATTCAATTTTGTCAAATATATGAATTAATAACGCTTTTAATTTTGTGTCTAATTTTTGACAAAAGAGAAAATTATACGCAATATTTTTAAAATAGGATGTTTGTAACCATTAATTTTATTAATTTTACAAATGTTCTAAGAATTTTTTTTTTTTTTTTTTTTAGTTTTATATTTATTTTCTTTATTGTGTTACTGCTATTTCCAAAGTTTATCTCGGTGGCTTAGCGGATAAAAAAAAATGGTAAATTATAAATTTGGTCCATCAATAAAGTTTAACGTTTAAGTCCTTAACATCAAAAATAGTTTGAAGTGGAATTCGACAGTGTAAAATAATTTCAAGGGAAGAAATATTGTAGTTTCATTATGATTAAGGTCAAAGCTCGAGCAGGTTAGTCTAAAGATTTTACCTTTTTAGATGGTCATGTTTCAATTTGTGGTGTCAGATGTGTATGTGGGAGATTTGTTGTACTGAATTTGATACTCAGTTTAAATTAAAGGAAAAAAAAAAGTTTCACTCGATAAATTAAAAAGTTGGAATTGACCTAACATTACCCATTGTTTATCTTGATTAAAAAAATTATATAATTGATCTTTCAATTTAATATAAATTTGGTTTCTTTTTCTTTTAATTTAACGATACTTAAAAGATGATAAATTTAAATTTATCCTTATTAATTATACCTCTTTTATTTTTATAGTAATGAAATGAGTAGTTTAAATCTACAATAATCATAAGAATATATATATTTTTTTTTTTTGAAACCAAAGGTAATCAAATTAAACCCCACTCAAGAACTGAGAACAATCCTCTTCAACACAATAGGCCCTGAATAGGTCACCAAGGGGGAGAACCCCTCCAAAAATAAGTCATATCCTCTCTATAGAAAGTAAGTTCCAAATGACAACATAATCACTAGGGTTTTTGGCTAAACAGGCTACCATCCTATTATAGGATCTATTACAATGAAATAAAAAAAACATCCCCAATCAAAGAAGAAAGATATCTAATATCCGAAGTAATATTACTAAATTCCGAAAATTTTATTTCTGCATCTACCAATGCTTTGACCACCTCAATAGCATCAGACTCAACCATCGATCCAAGAGCTAACTCCCAACAAGGACTTCAAACCTTCTCGAATCGCCACTCCCTCCAGCACCTTGACCGAGTGATTCCTGTACCCTGAGTTGGATCCAGCCAGGATGGTAAGAATATAATTTTGAACCAATTCTACTTACTCATAATAATAAATTATTATTATTATTGTTGTTGACATTCTTAACCATAAACTCACATCAACAACAATGATTTATGTCAAGTTTGGTGTTACTTAATATTTATTGATTTATATTTATCAGACTCATAATTTTAGTTCTGCAAAACTTGAAATTATCCCCGCATATATTAATTCATTTAATTTAATGTATACAAATTATCCATGCAAAGTCCGATCTTATCTATTTGGGCGAATCCTTCCGCCATTCTGTAGACGAGCACGAACACGAAGAAACCCATTGAAATGCTGCTCAAACAGCTCCATTACTTCCTCTCTTCCTCCACCAATCATCCTTTCTTCAAATCCCCAATCCATGGCAATTCGATCTCAGCGTTCCGTTCTCCAAATCCCACTACACGATCATTAACTGTGAGAGCCACTCTCATCACCAGCTCCGAATCCTTCGAGGTCGGCCGCCTCATTGGAAGCTATGGCTTCATGAATATCACCAGGTATCTCTGCTTTACATTTTATGTCGCGATCAGTTCAATTTCATTGATTAATTTCACTATTGTTGTACCGAAAGGCTTTATTTACTTTCCTTGCTGTTAGTTTACTCCCTGTTCTCCAATTTCAGTGATTAATTTCGCTATTGCTGTTCCCAAATGATTAGTTTGCTTTCATTGCTGTTAATTGTACTCCCTGTTCTCCAATTTCAGTGACTAATTTCACTAGTACTGTACCCAAATGATTAGTTTGCTTTCCTTGCTATTAATTATACTCCCTGTTCTCCAATTTCAGTGACTAATTTCACTATGGCAATACCCAAATGGTTCATTTGCTATCCTTGCTGTTAATTCTACTCCCTGCTCTATATTTTTAGTGACTAGTTTCACTATTGCTGTACCCAAATGATTAATTTTCTTTCCTTGCATTTTTCATTGCCATTGAGCTAATGGATGGGAACAATTTTCCACCGTCTTGGTTCTATTTCAAAACCAATGAGTGACATAAGTAGCTCATTTATCTTATACATGTTTGAAGGTTTTATAACCTTTTTAATGTGCGATGCTTTACATGCCGTTCTAGCGAATGCCTTTTTTGGGTTCACTGATCTTGTAGACTGAACACACGTTTGAGTTATAGATTACGACACCATGTTAGATTAGTATGTGGTTACTTACATCTCAAAACCAATTGTGATCTATTTAGTGTTAACAAGTCTTCTCTCATTTTCAATGTGAAATCCTCACTGTCTCCTTCCAGTTCTTTTTGATTCACAAATTTTGGATTGGATCTCAATTTTATTTTTTTAGAAAAAAAATCTATTTGATTTAATAAGCTCTAATACCATATTAGATGGTATAGATTCCATCTAAAATTGGTTTTGAGATGATGCTAATACTATCTCATGTCTTCTTCCTTTGCTGGGTGTGTTGTCATATCAAATCAGTCTGTTGCTCTTAAATCTCGTGATTTAGTTTGAACTTTATTTGAATTTCACAATTCCGGTCGCCAGCTATTCGGGATTTCAATCAGGGGAAGACGTTGAGTATTCTTCTGGAGATATGGGGCAATTGAGAGTTCAAGATGTAGGAGAAGGAAGTGTGAAGATCAGGTGCAATTTTGATGCGTTTTTTGTGTTCTAGGGTTTGATTATGGAAATTTAATTATCTAAATAAGATTACCAATTTTCTTAATCCATCTCTATTTTCATTATTGATACTGTCCACGGCAGTTCTGCTGCAGGCTTTATGAAGGAAGGCTTTCTCAGGGTTCTCTTAAAGGAACCTCTCTTATTTTTAAGGTGACACTGCCACCTACTTCTTTTTATTTTTAGTTTTTTTAATATTCGTTAGTGTTTGAGCTAGTTTACACGCACTTCAACTATTCTAACAAACCACATGTTCGTTGTCAAGGTAATCGATAGAAAATTAATTTCTTCATAAGTATCCACCATGGATTGAACCCATAACCTTTTGGTTCTCCAAGACCCTCTTGAACATTGGGCCAACTTAGAGCGGTTATTCTTATTCTTTTAATTTCTTGCTTATATCTATCTTCATTATGGTTTCAAATCTTTGTTTAATAGATTGGTGTATCTTTTTTTTTTCTTGAAATAGAGACGAACCTTTTTTCAGCCATGTAAACTATTTTCAATATGAAGGTGTATCCTGGAAAGCGGGCTGGTGGTCTTGAAGCTGATATGATGGCGGCAAATGAGCTAAATGCTCATGCATTTCTTCAAGTAACAGATATTTTCTTGTCTAGTCTTTCACAGATTTTTTGACGTGTTAGTTCTGATGTTTATTAGACTATGTTGGGAGTTGAAGGAAAATTATTAGCTTTCAAACTTTTCAAGCTACTTTATCTTTATTTATTTTGTTTGTATGGATATTATGCAGAGCAGTTCAAAGGATATTTGTTCAAATCTTGTCCTTCTTGTCGGTGGGTTTGAAACAAGCACTGGGGAGCAGGTTATTCACAATATTAAGATCTGAATATTATATGGACTTGGTATGTTTTTGCCTTATGATATGGAAAAGTACTTGTTCTTATTGCGTAGTGGCTAGCATTTCGTGATGATGGAAAATGTAGCGCTGCAGACTATGGAAAAATAATGAGTGACAGGATTTCCAAAAGGACAGAACAAGTCTCATGGAATCCTTACGAACAAGAACATTTGATCAAGCACAGGAGAAATTTTGTTGTCAGGATGTTTCAGGGCATAATGAGAGGTCTTGGGTATATGCACAACTGTAACAGATTACACCAAAGTCTTGGACCATCGTCTGTAGTACTCAAGTATAGCTCTTATAACTTAGAAGTATCTCAGATTATTTGTTAGCTTTTAAAGATTTCTAATTTATACTCAGATGTGATAAAATTGCTTTGCATTTGATTACAGTACGATTGTTGAGAAAGATGCTGCCTACTTAATTCCACGTCTTCGAGATCTAGCTTTCTCCGTGGATGTGAGGTAATTTCTACCTCTTCATCATTCATTTATTTCTTACCAGTGTAATTTTTTTTATCTTTTTCAGTATTCTCAACATTTTTATTGGTGGTTTTGGTCTGGGAAAAACCTAAAAGAAAGAATTTTCCACCCTCGGTGTAGAGAAAAGGGTTTGGAGATTTGAAAATGAAAACCAGCTTTGTGGGGGAGGATTTTGCTAGCTTGTAGGGAAGTGACAACTGACAGGTAACAATGTAACCGGCACTCGAATCTTGAATCACCTGGAGGCCCTTGAGGATGCATTTCCTAGCTAGCAAAATTAGAAAATTGGCTTTCCTTCCCCTTCTTTTGTAATTTAATTTATTAACCAACTTTTTGTTTACTTCCACAAAGAAAAAAGAAAAAAAAAAGGAACGAGCCAATATAACTTCAAAAAAGATGAAAGATGTAGACACCCTCCCACGCTTAGGTAGTTTTAGTTGATATAGTTGAATTTACCCCAACCTATCAGCTTAAACTTTTGGGTTGATTGGTGATTTACATAATTCAAACATGGTATCATGAGGTCATGAGTTTGAGTCCCTATCATGTCGTTTTCATCCCTATTTAAAATTAATTCCACTTGATTTACATAATTCAGCAGGTAGGCTAAAAGTAATTGCATGAAAAAAGCTCTATACTTGTAGTTGGTCGAAGAAGTGTGATTATTTATGTATTAAAACGGCACAATTCATGCAAGATGGGTCTTTGGGAGAATAATGCAGTATGAGAGAGTAAGTTATTTGTAGTGAGTGATTTGTATGGTCGAATAGGTGGTTCTCATTGAAGTTATCTGAGTAATTGTAGTATTTCATACGAGAAGTTAGAAGGCTGGGGATTTATCTTTCATGTATTTTTTGGAGAGACCAAACCTCATGAAAGTGTAGAACCTTGTGTATCTCTTGGTTGTTTTTCTTCTTAATGCTAGGAAAAACTCATTTAAATTTGATAACTGGATGAAATTGCAAGAGTAAATCTTACTGAAAGTATAACTGTATGAGAATGTTTCTTAAATTCCATGGAAGCCAAACTCTTCATTCATCATAAGCAACTCAGTTATCATGAACCCCTTCTTCCTTTCAGTCACCTCTATTAATTTAAAATACTCACTTTTCTGCGTTTTCAACATTTAAGGATCTTAAATTACATCTTTTTTCACCATTTTAGTTAGTCATTAATTTTTTACATTTAATATGACTTAAATAGTTTCTTGAATCATTTGATTGCCAGATATCCATTTCCAGAAGACAGGGGACAGCTCACTGAAGGGCTATGGAGACGAGCAATCGCTGCTGGTGCCTACACTCCAATGGAGAAAATAGCATTTGGAATAGCAGATGACATGTAATGTTGATTGTTCACTGCGTGGTTGTGTTCGAAGCGTTTAACTCAAGTGTATCATTTTACCTTTCCTCATGCAGATATGGAGCAGGTCTCCTTTTTGCGTATTTGGCATTTGTACCGTTTTGCGAAGCTGGAGTAGTTGATAGCCTCTCCTTGCAAGTAATTTTTTTTTTTAACTAAACTTCTTTTTCAATGTTATCTGATGATCGTCTAGCTTCTTTGACAAGTGAAGCTCTTTCTTTGTTTCCTATTAAAAAATAAGCTTTTTTCAGTAATCTTTAGTTTTGGGTTCTCGGTGTTGGTTTTTTTTGGTTGGTATGTTTATTTATTTTTCCACTTGTGTTATTTCAATTGTCTTAAAGTTTTCTTTTGGAAAGAACAAAAAAAGGTCTCTCTTTGACTTGTATATACTAGGAAGTTGTGCATGCTAATCCTCGTTTTTCTGTGAATTTATAGAGGCTTTTGGAAAGCACTTTTCGACTTGATCTCGAAGCCACGAGGGAGTAAGATTCCACGTACTTTGAAAAGTCAGTTATGTTTGTACCTCTATAATTTGTGGACTGGAATTACTTTGATCATAATTTAGTTTATATGATGGATCTAATACTCTAGTGGATTCCAAAGTTATCTTCTTCTTGATTATTTCCTCAACCTGGGGGACTTTAGTTTAGTGCATTGATATGATCTTGGGGACTAGTTGCTCCTGATGCTGTAGACTACCCAGTTTACCAAATCATAAAAATTATTACTGTAATTCCCTCAAGATCTCTACTGCATTCAGATGATTAATGCAATTCATTTCTTTAAAACTCTGGAATTTATATTATTTTACTGTACATTTTCGTCCAGGTTTTTATCTCAGTTTTGTACTAAAATGTTTCAATGCTTTGCATTTGAAGGTATTGTTTAGCAGATGATCGGTTCCTTGAAGCAGTCAAATTTCTCGATCTCTATGATCGTGCTGGTTGGCAGTTACTTCAGGTTTTTTTTCTTTCTACATTTACATTACATTGAAAAGGCCCTTCAGGTAAACATTAGTCTCATTCCAAAGTTAATGTTTGTAGGAGATGTTTCTTCTATATTCCGTCAGATTTATGTCTTTTTTACGGTTCATATCACCAGTTGCACAAAACCATTTTGTTTCTTCTTTATTCCAGCCATGCATTTTGTTTTTTCTCTGTCATTATAAAATTAGAATTTCTAGTTTAATTATTTAAAGTTAGGCTCGAGTATTTTATTTTGGTCCTTAAACTTTCGAACATTCTGTATTAGTGGATGAGCTTTGTGCAAAATACCCTAGCCAAGCCATTGTGGTGTGGTTAACTTTCAATAAATTGTTTCACTAAACCTGAATAGTACATTTGTTATTCATTTACCTAATCCATTGTGTATCATGCATTTGGAGCTAATATTATAAGTTGGAGATTTGATTTTAGATGTATATTTCACAAAGTTAACATTTGAACATCCAAGGTCCTTTTTTATAATCATTTCGTTTTCTGTTTTTGGTTTTTGAAATTCAAACCTACAACTACTACCTCAAAGCATAATTTTCACGACCTTGATATCACTACTTAAGTGATCTGATTTTGAACAATATATATCCTAAAACATGATCTTAAAAATCTTGTAGGCAATGTTGAATCCGGACTTTCGACGAAGGCCACTTGCCGAAGCAGTACTCAACCATCGGTTCTTGACGACGACAATGGTTTGACTTAGTTACGAACCAGATTTGAGTAAAGGTTTACCCTAGTGTTTCTATTGCATCTTGGGGGTTCTCTTTGAAATTTCCATATTGGTTTTTTGAGTGCAAAATCAATGTTAATGCTATATTCACTTTATTTCAAAAAAAAAAAAAAAAAAAAAATCGGTTTGGCTTAAAATCAATGTTAATTATGAAGTTCAAAATAAATCAACTAGAGTAGTAGCTCAACAACATTAGTGTAGATTCGTTGGCCAAATTGTAAAATCAAAGTAAAATAAAAAACAACTCCTTGATTGATCAAAGAAAGAGAGAGGAAGGAAAAAGGTTTGATCAAATATTTTTGATCTTTTACTTTTGTTGTATACTTAATTTACTAGCATGTGCTAACATCATGAACTATTTTTTTAGATTATTAAACAATCTAAATTAAATTCTAATTTTTAAAAATATAAGGTATTAAATTCTAACATTCTATGTACCATAAATATTTAATTTTAGTTTTTTAAAATCATAGGAGACTGATTATAATTTTCTTTCCACTCTGAGAATCAAAATAATTTCTATTTATTTTTTTCTCTTTTTATTTTTGCAAAAATATCTTTAATTCTTCAGCTAAAAGAATGTACTCTTTATGGTTAGTGTACAAAGGGTGGGCTGGATGATTCTTTTTAGCTCAATTTTTATGCTTGAGATTCTGAACTATGATCTTTTGGTCATAAAATTACAATGGAAATTAATGAATGTTGTCACATACTTATATTATTGATATTAATGATTATTTATAATATAATAGATTCATATTAATGAGTATTAATAACATAATAATTATGAATATAAATATTTTAAAATTTATCTATATTTATTATTATTATGTGAGAATAATATCTAATACAAATTTATAATTCATAATTTGAACAATAAATTTTATTCATAATATAATAAAAATGGTTTTTCGGGACTTTGTTCATCGGTTTAATTTAAATTTTCTTTTAAAATGATTTTTGTGCCGTTTTAATCGATTTTTTTTTTGAATCCCTAAATAATTAAGTACGATTATAGAGATGTAGGTTTATATCTAAGCCTTGAACTCTCAATTAAGTACGACTGGATAATCAACCTGTTTGAATCTCTCAATTAAATATGATTTCATAATCAAAGGTTACATATTAATTTTTTTTTAATTAAAAATGTTACTTTTCCAAATCTACAAATTTATGTTAGATAACCATTTAAAATATTTCATACATATTAAAATATTTCAGTTTTTATTATTTTTAAATAAATATTCCATTTAAAACTTTTTGAAGCAATCTGTTCAGATTTTGAAGTCGTGAATTTGTAGACCTTCAAGCCATCAATTTAATTTAATTTAATTTTGATAAAATTTGGATAAATTATACATTTGGTTCCTATCATTTAAAGAAATTAAAGTTTAGTCTCTATATTTAAAAATCTAGACTTTACTCTTATCATTGAGAGAAATCTACCACTTAATCATTTGAAACATTATAATTTAATCTTTCAAATTTGATAAAATATAAAAAATAGTCTATGTTGTTCGTAATTGCCGATAAATAAAATACGTATAAATTAGTTATTTATATGATTAATGATGAGAGTGTGAGATAAATAATTGATCGAACAAAAAAAAATCGTTATATTATAAATTACATATACCTATTTAATTCGCCTACGATGTGTGAATAACATGTAATATTAGCTTTTATCAAACCATAAGTAGAGATTATATTTTGCAGATCATAGAGATTAAATTATATATTTCTTCAAATTAAAGAAATTAAATTTTATATTCTAAATCATAAGGATTAAAGTTTAGATTTTAAAATCGAACCGATCAAAAATCAAATTTACAATTTATCTTTAAATTTATTTTTTTAATATATAGAATATTCAACTTATCATGCATCATCTTAATAGTTAGCTGTATTTGTTTCGTTGGAAAGAAGTTAGTGGTGTAATAAATTGCTAATTAGAAGAAGTATTCACCCAAAAAAAGCAATTATTTTAATACAAATGATTAAAATAGGAAAAGTAAGTTAGTTGTAGGACAGGATCAATTCAATGGCTGATTTCACGCAGCAAAGTTCATATGAGAGAAGGCGGCAGGATGATATCGCCATGGTGGCGAGCCCCTAAATTCCATGAATATTTTGGATATTTTTGGAGCTCAAGATTCTTGAAATGGTGATGAAATGATGTCAACATCTTCTCTCTCTCTTCTGTAGAATCTTCCGCTTGCTTTTTTATGGTTCTCTTCTCTCAAACGTAATCAATTGAACTCACGGCGACTTTTTCTCCGCTCGTTTTGTTTTTCAACTGCGTCTCCAATTGATGTACGAAAGAGGAGTGGAGAGGAGAGGAATGGATTCGGTTGCTGTGTGGCCGGTAGAGATGGAGTTGGAACCGGAGATTGATCGCTTGCCGATTGACCTACTGGCTCATATTTTTGCGATGATCACGTCCTTCACCGATTTGGCTCAGTTAATTCTTCTTAATTTTTGTTTACGAATGTTTTCTTGTTCAATTTTGATTTGATTTTTCTGTTCCTAATTTTTGGAGTTCTCATGATTTTTTTTTTCCGGAAAAACGCAGGGCGTGTGGCGTTTGTAGGAAATGGGAGGAAGGAGTGAAACTGTCTCTTGGTAGGAAGGAGAAATTGAGCTTTGCTGGTTGGAAAATGGACGATGACTCCACTGCTCGTGTTATTCGCCATGCCTACAGTCTTCGAGAGCTCGACATGTAATCTCTCTTTCTGTAGATTTTTCTTCTCATCAGATATTTGATTCTGTTTGCTTTATTTCAAGTGGTTTCTGATTACAGATGGTTAAAATTTTCTTACGATTTCGTGATTGAGTTTTTCGAATTCGCTAGGTTAAACAATTCAATTGGATTTCCGTTTTCATTTTTATTTGTTTTATCGTTAGGCAGTCAATTTTATTATGAACCACAGAAACAGAGGTTTCCCTAAAGATTGGGGTCTTGGAATGAAAACCTTGTTGTATTCTTGATGGTTATAGCTCATGTTTTTTGTTGAAATATTCTGAAAAGAGATCACCATGAGAGAAACTCAAAGAAAATTAGATAAATCAGAATCTCTATATCAAAAAACAAAGCTGAATTGTTAGCCATGGGTGTATCAAATCGAAGGCTGACTAGTCCATCTTTCTCTTGTAATTTTGTGTTTTTTTCAGCTCAAGAAGCCGTTGGGGTTGCCAAATAACAGACCATGGATTGCACAAAATCTCTCTTGCAAAGTGTATTCCCAATCTTAGGTCCATTTCGCTATGGGGTATGGCAGGGATCACCGACAAAGGTGTTGTGCAGCTGGTATGGTATTATCTTATCTCAAACCAAATATTCCTCCAGAAATAGCCTTTATAATCGGGGTTCAATTTGTGAATTAGTGGATTTCTGCAAGTTTTTACACTGTCTTTTGTATCTTCATTTTTCCCCACCAGTAAGTTTCTCTGTGTTGTTTTAGTTCTTTTGGATCTACTTCGTGAAGTAAACACCAGATAAAGAAATCTTCTTGTTTACAAGGGGTGTTTGGATTTGGGGTTGAGAAGAGGAGAGGAGAGGAAGTGGAGAAAGAAGAAGAAATTGAGTGATTTAAGGATATGAAATATTTTGTTTGGAGATTGATGTTTTAGAGAAAAGAAGTTGAAAAAACTTTTTTTGGAATTTGTGTTTATAAGAGAAGATGTTCATTTTAGATGAAATTTGATATAAAGTTTGATTTGATATTTGATAGGATGTTGAGAAGAAGTTGAGGAGAGATTGAGGAAGACTTTGAAAAGAGGTTTTGATGTATTAAAAACAAACAAATAGTTCAACTTCTATTCCTCTCCTCTTCCTCTCTCTCCCAAATCCAAGCAAGAGTAACACCATTTCTCCACTCTGCGTCAGAAAATTTTTACTCTCAAATTTAATGTGCATAGATTTAGTAGTTACTAAATAGTGTCAACATCTATCTCAAAACCAATCGGTGATACGATGAATTGCACACATAATTTATAAATGTTAGGGAGTTTAATAGACTCTGACACCACATCAAATAATGTGGGATTCATCTCAAAATTAATTCATGATGAGAAGTAGTCTACTTATCTTATAAATACTTTATTATTCCCTGTTTCAGGTAGGACAATAGTATATCCTCAGTGGGGTTTCATTTGTTCTTAACAGTAGAATAAAAAACATAGTAATCCAATATATGCTTCATTTCATTTATTGTTTAAATTGTAAGAAAAACAAAGGGATTTTATAAAAAACTTCTAAGACTTTATTTTCTCTTGGCATCTCCTCTCAAGATTTTGATTCCACACATAGTTCATTAACATTTCATTTACCTTTCTTTTTTTTTTTTCTAAGACTTCATTTGGTTGTATTTCCAGATTTCCCGAGCCAACTCCTTGCAAAACCTGAATATCGGTGGAACATTTGTAACAGATGTCTCTCTATTTGCAATTGCAGATAACTGTCCAAATTTAAAGGTCATTATTGTCTGAGAATCTTTACTTAGGAATCATATTGTTCCTACATGCTTTGCACAATCTTTAATCCTACATTTCTTTCTTTAATTTGCAGACCATTGGCCTCTGGAGCTGTCGTCATGTAACAGAGAGCGGACTTCTTATCCTCGTAAGTAAATGTCGCAAACTCGAGTCGATAATTGTGTGGGGAATGAGGGTTCCTGTAGACTGCTTCATTGGTTTGGTTGCAATAAGTCCATCACTCCAAATAAAATCAAGAAGTATTCTTAATAGTGTGTGGTCTGTTGTGTGAAATGCGCTGCTTCAATATTCTCAACCTGCAAAGCTTCTATTGTATGTATATTGATTTGACATTTCCTCTTAATAAATTGTGTATAAATTGTGTATAGCATAACTTCATTTAAAACTAAACCATACTCTCTTGATGTAAATATTATTTATTTGGTTAATAAATTTCAGGAGAATTAACCATTAATGTTAATTTGAGTATAGCTCAATAAATGAACCATGTACCTCTGCACTTCTTGAACTTCGAAAATGCAATTAATTTATGATAAATTATAAATTAAGTCCTACAGTTAAAAAAAATATATTTTAAAAATCTAGATTTTAGTCTTATAGTTTGAGAGAAATATAAAATGTAATATTTATGATTGAGAGAAATATAGAATTTAGTCTTTATGGTTTTGATAAAATTTAAAAAATAATACATGTTATTTGTAAATAATAAATGAATTAAGACGATGTAACTTTTGATGTATAAATGATGTGTTTTTTTGTTCAATCAATTACTTATTTAATACACTTATCATTAAACACATGAATAATTAACTTCTAGATATTTTATTCACCAACAATTACTAACGAAATAAACTATTTTTAGATTTGATCCTTAGACCAAATTATAATTTTTCAAACCATGAAAATTAAATTATAGATTTCTCTAAATATAAAGACTGAAGTCTAGATTTTTAAACCACAAGACCAAATTTTCTAACCTTTTTTTCAACCCATAGGAATCAAAATTATAATTTACACATTAATTTATTTAGATCCAACCAATTCTTTTGGATGATAAGTAATTAGAATGGAAGTTTGATTTTAGTAAAAATTGAGAATAAATAATAAAAATAGATTGAATTATCCAATCCAACCTGACTCAAAAATATAGAAATTAAGTTGAGTTGCTCAAACATAGGATTAGACGGATTGATAAACTTATCAACCCGAAACATTAGATCAGTTCAAAAAAATCTCATTAATCCAATCTAATACATTTTTTTCAATCACTAAAACAAGTTTCTTTTGAGATAGCTTCAATAGTAGATTGCAATAATGAAGTGACTAAGACAAATATCTAATTTGGACAAAGTCATCCACAGAAGCATAAGATATGATTGCAGTTGCACTATAGCCACTCATCGAAACACTAATAGCCAATGAAAACCTAATAGAGTGAAAAAAAAGAAAAAAAAAAAAAACTAAATAATAATTAAAACTAGTTAAATTTAAAAAATAATTACAACGTAGACATTGTATTAATGAATATTATTATATATTTTTTTACAATACATTATTTATAATATGAATATAATAAATATATGTACAGATATTTTAAAATTATATTATATTTATAATTATTTTGTGAGAATAATCCACTGTAACTTCTCAAATATTTATTTATTAATAACGGAAAGAGAAATGACTATTTTACAATCAAACTAGTCTACGTATATTAACTAATTGAATCATAGGTACAAAACTTTGGGATTCTTTCAAATTTTTTTAACTAATACTTTTAAAAAATAAAAACAAATAAATAAATAAAACAACCCACCAATTAACCCAAAAGTCACTTTAATAAGAAAAGCTTCTCCTGTTGTCCAAACTTCTTATCCAAAAGAACATTTTGTCATCCATTCTATAAAACTCAACTATCCAAATTGTACTTCTGGTTCTATAACACCGAGAATCATATCTCCTTTTCGAATAAAAATGACTAACAACGTCGACGAAGCTTAAACGCTTTGTGAAGCCATTAGAAAAGCTAACACAAGTTTAAGAAACAAATTCCAGTAGAAGGGAACAAAGCTTAACAATCAAAAAACTTGATGAAAATTAGGTAGTATCCTAGAACAATGACAAAGCCAGTATGATAGAGTTAGGCCTTTTTGCATACCTGAACTAGCTCGTGTCGTATGCCAGGTCTATTCCAGTTTGCGATCCTCTTGTACCCTCTGCTACTACTTTTACCTTCTCTGGATGAAAATCTCAAAATGTTTTTCCTTTAATGTTAGAGATCTAATACTCTTCTAATAACCAATTTTAGAAATTGCTATTCGATGGCCGGAATGCAGTACACCGGGTATGACTCAAATCTTTACATACGATATACTAGATTAACCTCCATTAATAGTTGCTCAAAATCCGATTAGATGAGTGTTGATTGTGGTTTTTAAGAATGCAAACAATGGAAAGAAGAATAACCAGAGAATCGAAGTATTCGGCGAATGAACTGTCGTAGCAGATGTGAACTGAACAGACCCAGTAAAGCTACCAGAGGTACTGCTCAATGGGCCAGTGCTAGGTGCTGGAATACTCTTGCAAGTGCCTGGAGGAGCTCCGGCCTGCAAAATCATATGATATATTCTGTGAAATGAGTAGTTAAAGAAGACGATGTCATCGATATGCAAAAGGATACCGATATAAACATTGCAGAATCAAAAGTCGTATTCGAAATCGATCAACCTGAATAAGCATCTTTGATAATTCCCCAAAATAGAGCCTAAATTAGTTCAATTATGTGTTGACAGGATTCTGTTGCAAGCACACATTAACTGCTAACTTATAGAAAATGAAAATATATTTCAAAGTGTTATAAAAAAGAAGTGCCAAATAAACAATGTTTGCTCTTTTTGGTGTTCCCAAAACAAAATCTTGAATTTATTGTAATGTTGAATCACAACTATATTTTCAAATACTGTTTTGAAGTATACTTGTAAAACAGTATTTCTCAATAAACTGTCAGTAAACTTGCTGTCAAAAAAAAAAACCAAGTAAACATAACATAAAAGGTTACTCATATTCCAATTAAAGTAAAAAGATATCTATCTAGCATCCAAAAATTATTTTAACTATTTCATTAGCAATCCTTTGCCAACAATCCGACGTCAATAGATTTGAAAAATCTAAGTCTTCTTTTCGACCTAATAGAAGCTTTTGCTGGCAGATCATAAGGGAGATGAATGTTTCAGAATTTGGCGACCCCTAGTCCCTAGAGATCAGTTTCTTATGGGCTTTTCTAGAAGGTAAGGTCAAAAATGATGTTAGGAATAAATATATCGTTGAGATATTCTCTGGGATTTGTTAGATTTGGTATTTGAATATTAGTACATATACGGTAGGAATTATTAGGATATTGTTAGATATTATTTAGGATTTGTTAGGAAATCTTCTGTTAATGGAAACCAAAAGGTTATACGCCTTTCTCAAATTTATCATGGTATCAGAGCTGGTTTCTCAAAATTATCATGACATCAAAATCATGCTTCTCTAAATTTACCATGCTTCTTCAAATTTATACGAAATAAAGAATTTGATCAATAGAAAATACAAGGATCACGGCCAAACATGTACAAGTTCAAATGAATAAACTTCATCACAGCCAATAGTAAGAAAACTAATCTACACAAACCTGACAGGCAGCAAGTGTGCTGCACCCGCATAACGTCTGGCCGTTCATCTTATCCAAAGCATCAAAGACTCCTCTGCCTTCACTTCTCTGCATGATTTTCATCACGATACATTACTTGTCGCAAATTTCAATCAATAGTTTTTTGTTTGAAGTTTTGAACTAAATCAATACCATGTAAAAGTTAACAGCCAAAAAGTTTGGCAGCACACTCCCAGATGCTTTATAACATGTGGAGATCATATTAAATAGGGGAGCTGAATGTTCCTTGCAAGCCTCAACTTCCACTGGATATGTTGGGAAGTGATTCTGGAGGAAAAGAGATGAACTTCTTGATTTTAGTGGTTTTGACTCTCTTCGGTTCGGGCATGAACCAGCTACAACTCCAGGATCACCAGCTGAAATCCAAGGATAAGGAAATTTTTTCATCATCAAACACAACATTCAAATTCATGAATAATGCATATTTCCTTCACTCAAATCTTACGCTCATTTTCCAACATGTACTTCCATTGATAAGCAACTCCTTCCTCTGCTTCTTTTGACTCGATGGACGTAAAAACAAGAAGCCGATGATTCTGTTTCACCATGTCGGTTACGGTAGGCCAATCTTCTCCCTTCTTTGGCATCTTGGATACAGGAAACCAGTATTTGTCCAGCCCAGCACTTGTGAATAGATTTGTCAACCCCTTTGGAGTATGTACATAATCTTCAATTATAATGGTCACAATTTCAGTTGGATTCTCACTTAAGAATGCTTCCACTTCTCTTAATGTGTTGATTGCTGGTTGCTGATAACATTCAAAGGTCAATAATCACAATCTTGCTAACAAATCCAAAAGGCCAAAGAATATTTTTCAACAACACAAATTGACAAAACGGAAGATCGAAAAGGATTGATTACAAAGGCAGTGAAGTTGAAGCATTGCCCCCTGAATGAATGACAGAGCCAGATATCATTTTCAAAATCATACATGTCCAGCATCAGTCCCCTCACTCCATTCTGAACAAGTGGGATTAAAAAAAACACACAAGATCAACAATGCTTACTAATTATAAATAATTGAAATGCAACAAACAGAGTCGAACTTTATGAAATAAAAATTAAAAGGGACATCCATCATCCAAAACCCAATTACAAGAAACATACAAATCAAAGCAGCAATGAGCAACAAGCCTGGAAAAACATACCCTTAACTGATTAGTTACAGTATCCTCTTGATTATAAAACGTCAATCTCTGGACACCATCTAAAGGCGGCGCATCAACAATACTGAACGAGTTATGAGTTACTAACCAAGTGTACTTGTTAAAGGGCAACCCATTAATCTAAGAAACATTAAGAAAAAAAAAAATCAGAATTAACTTCAAAATCACAAAGAATCATTCAATTAATCTTCTATTCTGAAGAGGGTATGAACTAAAAAAGAACATACAACAGAAGTGGGAACGGTAGCTTGGCCTCTAGTACAAACAGGCTGATTATGGCCAGAAGCAGGGCAATTCCCACAATATAGACCTGACCCACAATCTGTAGCAGCCGTACAAGCTTCCAAAACCTGCAGATTCTCAAAGATAAATCAAAACCCAGAAGAAAAAAAGAAAAAGAAAACAGACCCCCATCGAGATTCAGTGAGAATTGAGAGAAGAACCTGGCAATTTCCATTAAAGCAAGCTAGGGAAATGGAGGTGAGGAATGAGAATAGGGTCAGCAAGAGGTATAGAATGGCAGAGGCAAAGGGAAGATCCCATAAACTGCTCGCTAACATAGCAAAGCTCAGAGTGAGCAGCAGAAGAGAGAGAGAGAGAAAGAAAGAGAGGAAATCAAAGCAAAGCAAAAGGGTTAAGTGTAATTAACAGAGAAAGAGAAGGTGACAAATTTTGGGTATCCAAACGCGGGCTTTCTTCTTTTTTTTTTCTTTTTTTTTTTTCCTTCTGAACTTTAAAACCACTCTCTCTTTTTAGTATATCTTGAAACGATGCTGTTTAACATAGCTTTCCCTTTTGCATTAGGCTCTGTTTTTTTATTGCTATAATGTATTTTCAAACATCTCCAGTGTTTGGGGACAAGGGTAATAAAATTGGAAGAAACTTGTATACTATTTATTATTTTATTTTGTCAATAATTATTTTGTTCTAATTTGTGAGATTTGAACACATCACCTCATGATCATTAGACATATTATAATATCATTGAGCTATTGCTATTGCTAGTACTATTTTAATACTTTATATACTTACTATTTGTTTTCAAACTCATTCATTGCGTCAAACACGTAACGATAATCAGTGTCTACCGTCTAAAACACAATCACACGTACGTAACATTTCTCAAATATAATCATTCTCTTCTCTATTTTATTTGGGTTTTAGTTGAAAATGAAATGGGCAGTCATGTTATGATATTGATAATTTATTGATTGAGGTGAGTTGTGTTGTTTAGGTCTCTCCTCCTTTAGGATAAAAGGATTGAATGATAAGGCAATGAATGAAAGGGTGGGGGGTTGAAGTGGGAAATTTGGGGGACAAGTTTGAATGCTTTTACTTTTAGAATTCAGTGCTCATCACATGGGTGGGGCCCACCCAGCCCATTCTGCAATCTGCACACTGCATTCAAATTTTTTGGTATGAATTTGTTCTCAAATGGACAAGTTTAGGGTTAATTAACTAACTGCTAATCTCTGCTGTGAAATATTAATTTTTGATTCAGTTTTGTTTTTCTATTACTAATTAACTAAACATGTTGGTAATTCTTAGTTTGTAAAGCTGCTTATATACACAGCTGGGTTTTCCTTATCAATGAAATTTTTCAACAAATATTTAACAAAAAGTTAAAGAGTGGGTGATTTTTTACTTCATTGTTAAGCTATCAGTAGCATTTATAGAAAAATAGGTAGAGCTACGACATTGGTTCTAAAAGTTGTGCAAATTAGTTGAAATTAAGGGTGTTCCTATAATTTCTAGAAATCGATTTGACGGAATAAGCTGAGTGATTAGTTTTAAATATTTGTCCTGTTCATAAGTAAAATATTTAACCCAAAATTTATTGGTTAAGTCGGTCCGTCCAGTTGTTTTATAATTTTTTTTTTTATATAATTAATTAGATTTTTTATTAAATTAATTGCAAATTTAACTTAATTTTAAATATATTTCCAAAAATTATGTAGTATGTTGAATGAAGCATTTGAAGTAGATTTTATTAGATGATTTTTTTTTAACAAAGTTTTTTTTTGAACGTTAGTGTAAATTATAAATTTAGTCATAATTTGATGAAAACTAGGATTTATTTCTTATGATTTAAAAATCTAGATTTCAGTCTCTATAGTTTGGAAAAATCTATAATTGAATTCATATAATTTGATAAAATTTAAAATTAATCTGAAACAAAAAATATATAATTCACCCATTATATTTACTTACTTAATTCGCATACCATTTATGAATAACATAGATTATTTTTTAGGTTTTGTCAAATTCTATTTTTTTCAAACCAACTAAATTTTATACTTTTCTAAATTATAGATACTAAATTCTATATTTTTCCAAATCGATGAAACTAAAGTCTAGATTTTAAAATCATTAAGATTTTTTTATCATGAACTCTTATATCAAATGTATAATGTTATTGTTGACACACTTGTGTATGTTTATTTAAGATGAAATTTGATATAAAATATTTTGTTTAAAATTTGATGAGATACTGAGAAGAAAGTAAAAAAAAAAAAAAAAAAAAAAATTATAATGCACTAAAAACAAACAACAAATTCAAATCATCCCCTCCTCTCTTCCTAATCCAAATCATCTCCTAATTTCTAGCTAAAAAATAAAGTGCTATGAAAGGCAACCTAATTTTTGTAAATTCAATACATTTTTATTGATGACCATAACACATTCATTCCATTAATTCTACGCACTTTCACAAGTGAAGTTTTTCAAGAGGATGGAAAATTCAAGGGTTTCCTATAGAATATCAATAAGAGAGAAGAACATACAACGCTAAGGGAAGAAGCAGCCATGCAGGCGCCGGCGAGCCACGGCGGCAACCGGATTCTGGTGAAGGGATACAAGATTCCGGCGGCGATGGGCATGCTGACGATATTATAGCCAAGAGCCCAGATGTAGTTAAGCCATATACGATAAACAGTTTGTTTAGAGAGATCTACGGCTGTAACTACATCTTCTAAATTGCTTCGCATCAGAACAATGTCGGCTGCCTCGATCGCAATGTTTGTTCCAACACCAATAGCAATCCCAACATCTGCTGCAGTCAACGCTCGTGAGTCGTCTCCCACCACTGCCACCATTTTCCCTTGAATCTGCATTATTCAATTGTGAACAAAAGAATCACTCACTTCATAAATCTAACCCTAATCATGTTGTTGAGATATGCTTTGAACTCTTTGATGCCCTATGATTAGTTAGTCTGGAGTCTTGCTATGTAATTAGGTTTAAGTTGCACACATGGATATTTATGTAATTTTGCTTTATATGTATTAGGGTTTTATGAGAGTGTTTAAATAAACTCTCTTAAAATTCTAGCTTTGTTTGATCGATATTATAAATTCTTATCTCCTAAGGAGTGTTCAGATTTTGGGTTGAGGAGAGGAGAGGAAAGAAAGAGGAGGAACAAGAGAAAATTGAGTGAATTTGGGATATAAAATAATTGTTTTGGGATTGATGTTGATGTTTTAGAAAGAAGAGGTTACAAAATCTTTTTTTGAAATTTGTGTTTGAGAAATAAGATGTTAATTTTAGATGAAATTTAGTAAAAAAGTTTGATTTGAGATTTGATGGGATATTGGAGAGAAGTTGATTAGAGGTTAGAGAAAGGTTGTGATGTACTAAAATCAAACAAAGAATTTCAACTCTCTAGCTAGCCCATCATTAGTGAGCCACATAAATTTGTGTACTTTTCTCCTGCGTTCTTTACGGTTTCTCTTCCATTGTTCTTTTTCGTAACACATTTTTCAAACTTATTATTCTAAATAAGGATGCGCATAAAACTTCCTAAAGCAACAGAGAAACTGTAGTTTACCTTTAAGGATTTAATGGTGTCAGCTTTACGAATCGGATCGACCTCTGCATGGACCTCTTTGATCCCAATTCCTTTTGCAACAGCAAATGCCGTGGCCCAGTTATCGCCGGTGAGCATTACGCTCGAGATGCCGATCGAGCGAAGATACGATATAACAGCTTTAGCTTCAGGTTTTGGTGCGTCTATGACACCAAAACCTCCTGCTATCATGCCATTAATAGCAACTAAGATACAGGTTTGAGCCAGCCGCTCATTTTCTATAACATAACGATCAACATGAGAACCAACAACAATGTTATGAGATTGCATGAGCCTCAAGTTTCCTACTAAAACTGACATTTCATCAATTCTTCCTCCAACACCTTGTCCTGGGAACACCTCAAAATTCTGGATGCATTTGTAAGATTCTGCTCCTCCCCCAAACTTCTGTTTCATTTTCTTTGCATACTCCACTATAGATTTTGCTAATGGGTGTTCACTGTATGACTAAATACAAGGATTTGAAAGAAAGTAAGATCATGATTTTTATTTATGTTTTCTACTTAATTTAGATCATTTTTTGTAACCATTTGAATTATATATACAAGTACATTCACCTCGATTGTGATTGCTATATCACAGACCTCATGCATAGGGAACGTGGAAAAAAGCACAATGCTGACTACGACTGGCTTGCCGAGTGTTAGAGTTCCGCTCTTGTCAAAAACTACTGTTTTCACCTGAATGGTTGAAAGAAAAAAAAAAGGATGCACACATACAATATTCACCCAAGTAACAAGCTAATCTATTTCATAATCGGTTTCAAAAAAAAAAAAAAAATCTATTCCATAATCATCCACTAAAAACCTGCTTAGAAATAAATATATCATAAAATACAACAGAAATGTGAAAAAATAATGTCGTAAATGCTCTGTTAAAAAGTGCTTGCATAGAACCCTGACTTAATGGTCAAAAAGAGTTTGAAAATTAGGAGGCGATGAGTTCAATCTATGGTGATCACCTATCTAAGTAATAGTTTTTTTGACATATAAATGTGTAAGGATCAGTAAATTCCACGAGTACAGACATTAAAAAAATGGGTACTTTTCGAGTGTTGGTGTAACGCCCGTGGTCTAGAATTCGGACGAGGTCTTGGAATCCGGACTTAACTCCTGTGGACACTAGCATTCCGCACTCTCCAACATCCCCTATGACTCGGCCACGTCACCTACTAACATTTACCACTTCCAAGAGTAAAGACTATCCCTATATACCTACACGGAATTTTCAGCATGTTTTGGCCTCACTCACATGCATCTTAAAAAAAATTCTCAAGCGGTCACCCAACCAAGGACTACTCCAAGTTAAACACGCTTAACTGTGAAGTTCCTTTGATTTGATTGAGCCATAGAAAAGATATAGGTAGTACAAATCAATTATTTTAAACATTTCTCAACCATGAGACTATATCTCCAATATCTCTCTCATTCGGATGTGGACTTAGTTTATTCATGTACCTCTCCTAATCGCGGGCGTTACAAGTTGGTTGGTCAAAGTACTTAACCAAGATGCACTTAAAAGCACTCAAACAAAATATCAAATTGATTTGCTAAAAACACTCTTACAAGGTATGTTACTAAGAAATGAACACGAAATGCAGAGGTAGACTAGTACCTTGTAGGCATTTTGAAGTGCACTTGCTCCCTTGATGAGCACACCTAGAGAGGCACCCTTCCCTGATGCAACCATGATTGCAGTTGGCGTTGCCAAACCAAGGGCACATGGGCATGCGATCACCACCACTGAAATCCCAAACTGCAGTGCAAGTTCAAACTCATCCATGCCTTCAGGTATCCAATGCTTTGGGTATAAACCAGCGTTTCCACAAATTAACCACCCAACCCATGTCAAAAATGCTGCCACCACAACCTAAATAAGAAATTTTATTAGGTATCTCAACCAAGTGAAAAGGAAAAAAAAGCAATCATTTAACTCACAAGAGGAACAAAAAACTTCAATATCCGATCTGCAAATATTTGAGCTGGTGCTCGCGATAGCTGAGCTGATTCCACGAGTTGCACAATTCGAGAAAGCGTAGTATCAGATCCAACATGAGTGGTCTTAACTAATAAGCATCCATTTTCATTCACAGTTCCGCCAATGACCTGTATATGGCATCAAAGGGCGCAACATTGTTTTATGAGACTAGCATCTGAAAGGAACTCGCTTCTCATTACCACGAAAGAGATACGGAAGATAAAAGAAGAAAACAGCACCTTAGTACCGGGTGTTTTGGCAATGGATCTTGCTTCTCCAGTAATTGTACTTTCATTCACATTGCTTTCACCACTAATAACAATCCCATCAACAGGAACTTTTTCCCCAGGATCAATCTTAACTACATCATTCCTTTGTATTAGCTGAGTATCGATCTCTGACTCTGATAGCAAATTTCCTTGATCGTCAAAAGTCATCAAACAAGCTGTACGAGGAGCAAGATGAGCGAACTTTCCTAAAGCATCTGATGACTTCCCTTTCGCAATCACCTCCAAATATTTTCCAAGTAGAATAAAGGAGATCAACATGGAGCTAAACTCAAAAAAATCTTTCCCTCTAAAAGAGTTGGAAGTGGATGCTTTAATTACTATGTATACTGAGTAAAAGTAAGCTGCATTGGTGCCTGCAGCAACCAAAATATCCATATCTGCAGATTTCTTTTGTAATGCACGATATGATCCTACATAAAATCTGTTAAAAGTCATCCAACGAAACCATTAAATTAAACTATCCAAAACAAGTTTTCAACCTCATCAAAATTACAACACTAAACCATTTTCTGATACTTTCTCCTATCCAATAGATCGAATTTGTATCTATAGATCAATTATTTATAAGAATTTCAAGTTTTTCAAGGATCTATTAGCCACAAACTAAAAGTTAAGAGATCTTTTAGACAATTTTTAAAGTCAGAAATCAAATAGATACAAACTTCGAAACTATGTAGATCGAACTTGTAATGCAATCGAAAAAGTAATTAAAAAACTACAAACAAACAAACCAAGAAAAATGAGAAACAGAGACTATGAACAAGCTCATATAATGATAATGAAATTACCTCCAGCCAACAATGAACTGTACTGGCGTGCAGAAGATACATTTAAGAATCATTCCAACAGTAAGCATATTGTAAACCCTAGAATTCAACCACTCCCCATAAGGAGGAATCAAAGGAAGCACCATTGCAAAAGCCACCACTGGAACACAGAACAAACAGCTCAGCAAGAACAACTTCCAATAAGTATAAGCTTCTCGAAGCTGCTCCACATCTCTTCTCTTCGGAGGTACATACAAGCTCGCCTCGTATCTCTGAAGGCACTGTAACAGACACCTCGGGCCAGTCCGGTCCGGGTCATACCCGATCAAAACCATCTGCCCTTTCCCGTCTATTTCCACAGACTTCACTCCATAAGCTTGCTCGAGAGAGGATCTAATGGCGGTGGCGTCTGCAGGGCAAGCTCGGTTGAGTTTTATGTGAACTTTGTGAGGTTCGCCTGGAGCGGAGTTGAGCTCGGCGTCGAAACCGGAATCTTTGACAGCAACGAGGATTTGAGCTTCGGTGGTCAAATTTGGATCAAAAAGGACTTTGGCTTCTTCGATTCCGGGACCGATGAATGGTCGTTGGACGCCATCTACCATGGCTGCGGCATTTTGAAGACATTGAGCTATACGGGAGAAAGCCATTGTTCTGATTCTTAGACGACATATTTTAAAGCGTTGCTCGGGAAACTCGTCGGCGGGGAATCTTCCGTTTTCTATTATATCTACCACTTTGTCTTGCTG